>JADBJO010007394.1:25000-42500 GCA_016801955.1 Conus betulinus | reverse complement strand
CTGGCTCCGTGACTAAGCAATTATTGTTGTCATTAGGGGGCTTAGTAGGTGGTGTCGTGCGTATGTTAGATGAGAACAGGCGCCACTGAAAACCACCGAAGTGACTCGGCGGCAGTGTAGTGTCTCCTCCGGTGGGTTGTCTCTTGACGACTTGACATGGACTGCTCCCTGTGGATTGCTGGTGCCGGGGTTGCGGCGGGGCCGACAGGGCTGTGGCTATGGACGGGGTGTCGGAATGAGCAGCGTGGGTGCACTGCCCCTGAGGTGGCGCAGCGGTTGGGACGGCCAAAAAAGAAAAAAAAAATCTTGAGTTACGTAGATGTAACATTTATCTTGTTTTAGTAGTCACCTCCTTTTGAAA
The DNA here is from genome assembly GCA_016801955.1 of Conus betulinus. Classification (NCBI taxonomy): domain Eukaryota; kingdom Metazoa; phylum Mollusca; class Gastropoda; order Neogastropoda; family Conidae; genus Conus; species Conus betulinus. Next base: position 42,139 of record JADBJO010007394.1, on the reverse strand, counting down.
ATTTAAATTTCATTTTTCTGTTTGAGAAGATGCACATTGACAGGTATGTTTTTACCAGCGGTGTATTTGCGCACTCGATGGGCAACACTGATAGCTGGTTTGAAAAGATGTCAGTTCCAGTTTTCTCTTTAAACGTTCTACAACTTTCTCTTCTGTACCTTTGGCTTTCTGTCGTCCTCAGTCTCCTGGTATACTGAGAAGCATAAATTCCGCACATCATGCACACAAGTTCCACGGGAAAAGTTTTGATTTATTGCACGTTCTCAGCCTGTCCTGCTTCCACTCCTGGATCACCATGGTGGACGACGCAGATTTGTGTTCCAGCATGATAATGCTACACCTCACAGTGCCTGGATGACCCGTCTGTTTCTGCAGCAGAATGGAGTGGAGGTGATGCCCTGTCCATCCCTGTCACCTGACATGAACTGCATTGAGCACCTTTGGGACGCGCCAGGCAGGAGAGTGGAGCATCATCAGCCGAGGCCCCAGATGAGAGGTGAACTGATCGAAGTTCTTCAGCATCACTGGGTCAACAGGTGCAGATCTGACGTCTCGTGCAGTCCATGCCTCAGCGTCTTCGAACGTGTGCAGCTGCTAATGCTGGATACACCAGATATTGACAGAATCATCTCTTTTGAAAGATCGTTTATGCTGTGCATAACCATGTTTGACAGTTGTTTATGTATTTGATTCAGGTCGTTTTTTTTTCTGTTCACACTTCTTTTTCTTCTTCCTAAAAGACTGGTTCACTCAAAAACGAGTAGGTCAACAGTGCGCATGTTAAAAAGTAAACTAAAATAAAATAAAGTGCGACTCAGCCTGTTGGCCCCTGGAGCAAATTTGGCAACAAGGGGTCGCATACGATATTCAAAAAGTTAAAAGCAATGGGCCAGATTCAGGCCTAGGTACCCATAAAATATCCGGGGAAGTTAAAATAGAGAAAAATCAGTCAATATGCAGATCTCAAGACTGTCGTATCAATTTGATTTTTAAATGAGACTGCATTTATGGCGATTTTGATGGCACCCAGCAGTGAGTTCCACAGCCGTAGAGAACTAGGATAAAATGAATGTAAGTGGCTGTCAATATTTGATGCAGGTATGGCATAAGATTGACCGCCACTCCTGGTGCTACTTTTATTCAATACTAGTTGTTCCATTGGGATATATATAGTCTAGCTCTGCCTTTGAAGAAGGTATTAAGTTTGATAAAAGCTCTTCTCTCTTCTAAAGGGTTTGCATTGTAATTTCCTTATGTTCTTCCTAGTATTCCCCTTCTCTCTGATATGGTTCCCTGTTACGAACCGTGCTGCTCTCTTCTGAATCTTTTCAAGGTTATTAATGGTAAGGATCCCAGGCTGAGCAACCATATTCCAGTACTGGTCTAACCAGTGTTTTGTAGCAGTCGTCTTAAACCTTTTGGGGTAGTCGTTGATATTCCTGTATAAGAAAGCTAAGAAGTTATTTGCTTTCTTACATACTAAATTGTAATGTTCTTTCCATTTGAGACGACTATCTATAATCACGCCTAAATATTTTGCAGCATTGGTTTCTTTAAGAATAGTACTGTGAATAGAATATTCTGATCTAGTTGGTATGCGTTTATTACATATAAGCAACACCTGGCACTTCTGGGGATGAAATTTCATTTTCCACGTTCTTTCCCACTCTTGTATAGCGTTTAGATCTTCTTGTAGAATGCGTGTATCATCTTGCTTCTGATTGTTCTATTTACTAAGCTGTCATCTGCAAAAAGCCTTATAGTAGTTCCAGGAGAGAGATTTTTACTTATGTCATTTATATATAAATTAAAAAAAAAGGCCCCAGAACAGTTCCCCGTGGTACACCTGACAAGACTGTTTACAATGGATGACGACCCTTCCACAACAACTTTCTGCGTTCTCCCAACGAGGAATGATCTAGACCATTTAGCAAAGAACCACCAATGCCAATGTGTTCTATTTTTAAGCAGCAGGTCCTCATGGTCAACCTTATCAAAGGCTTTACAAAAGTCTAATAAAATTGCATCTATTTGCTGTCTGTTGTTAAGACAGTTATTAAAATCATTGAGAGTTGTTATAAGTTGAGTCTCACAACTCATTCGCTGTCTAAAACCATGCTGGGCGTTATTTAAGAAGTCATATTTGTCAAGATGGTCCATTATACTATATATTATGTGTTCATGTAGTTTTTTTGCTGATATGGATGTAAGAGACACAGGTCTATAGTTCTCTGCTTTTGTTTTATCACACTTTTTGAATAAAGGGACAATGTTAGCATCTCGCCACTCATCAGGTCCAGTGAACTTGAAGCTTAGTAAAGTAGTTGGTATACCTCAGTCAATTCACTGGCACATAATTTTAAGAGCTTGCCAGGAATGCCATCAGGACCAGTAGCTTTGTTTTCATTGATGTTGGTCAGTAACTTAAATACTCCTGCTTTGCATACTTTGATATTTTTACATTTCAGGGAGTTTATCATCATCATTTTTAGTCTAACGTTAAAATAAAGGCTTGGGATTTGAGAAAACCTAACAAAACTGATTGTTTAGTAAATTTGCTTTTTCTTCAGGGTCGTGTATTAGGTTATTGTGGTTATTTCTCAGGTCTGGAATCCCAATGTTGTCCTGTCTCTTACTCCTTATGTAAGACCATAATTTCATGTTTTGATGATCATCACCTTCTAAAATGATCGAATTAACATAATTGGAGTGAGCAAGCCTACATTTTCTCTGACACCTTCTCTTAATAGTTTTATATACCTAATCAGTAATCTTTCTGAATTAGGGTGTAGTTTCAATTTCTTAAAGAACCGATGTTTCCTTCTCAACAAACGTATAGTTTCTGCTTGAAGTTATTTTAGTAGATATGTTGTCATCCATAATAAATTCCAAGTTAATTTTTATACACTTCCAAAGGGTCATAACTATGAGACCTGAAAAAAAAGACGGATGAAATTATGAGTATACCTGCGTAATTTTGGTACGTCTGCTTGGTTCCAGAGTCTGACGGTACGTTTAGGGGGTTTTCTTCGAAAGGCTTGAAAGTTGCTCTCTAAGAGAATTATGTCATGATCACCCAGGCCTGCAACTAATTCCTGATTGCCTAATGCGCCTGGACAATTGGTAAAAAATAAATCCAGGAATACATTGCCACGTGTTGGTATTTCAACTGACTGCACTAATCCAAAGCCTTTGGTGGTATCAAAAAACTGAGAATTAATGTTTTTATTATTATTGATTACCAAGTATGGCATCTTCACCCCAATCAATATCAGGTAAGTTGAAGTTTCCACCAATCCATTCTACTGCCTTTTTATTGGCCAAAACAATGTCAGAAATGTCTCTGCAAATAGACGAACATACATTTCATCTGAGTCTGGAGTCTGTATACTGATCCAACAAAGACAGGTCTCTTGTTTTTAAAATTAATCCTACAAAATAAACTTTCACTATTTTTGCCTGATATATAAATACTCACTGGCTAAGTTCTTACGAATGGCAATCAAGACTCGCCACCTCCTTTTTTCAAGTCTGTCCTTTCTATAAATATCAAAATCCTCCATTAGAAGCTCACTGCTGGATGTTCCAGTTTCTAGCCAGGTTTCTGTTCCAGTTACAACATCAATGTTCTTTTTCGGTGACTAAATGATTGAGTTCTTCCTTTTTCTTGATAAGTGATTGAAAGGTTACGACTATGCATTTAAGTTTGTCTTTTTCTTTTGATGATTTGGAGTTCGGTTGCATTTTATGATTTGGGATTTTATCAGTTTTAGAATCAGGGGTGGATGCAAACTTGGGACAAAATTTCAATTTTTTCTTTTGGGGGGTCTGTCTGGTGAGATAGGGTCAAAACGGTTGCTTTCTGAACTGCAATCTTCAACAGAATCTTCAAAAAGTCTCGAACTAAAGTTTGGAAGCCCGCAGGTAAAACACGTCCAAGATATATCACTATTACATAATGCTTCATAAACTGCTAAATTTAATAACACACATTTGGTGTGATACCATGTATTGCAAACGTCACAGGCAACTGCTTTATGTTTCTATGTGACTCGCAAATTGCAGACTCCGCATGGATATTTGGTGGGCGGACCAGGATTGAGCTCAATATCTCCTGATAGTAGGATAAGGCTTAAGAGCCATGATTTAATGCCTCTATGTCTAACTCTTTTTTTTAAAACAATTCCTTATAACTGTACTATTTCTGATATTAATTGAAATCAGAGGTTCAAATCTGGGCCTAGTAATCGACGTAAGAACAGTCTCGGCACAGGTGTATACAGGAGGCTAACATGGTTCAGTTTGCACGAAGTTTTATAACCTGCAAAAATGGAACTAAAGGCGTCTACATCTACACCTAAAATTTCAAAGTTAAAAACTGATTGCTAGGGATACCGTTGTTCCTATCACATGTACAAACAGCAAGAAAGAGTAGAAAACTTTTAACGAAACCGAGGAAACAACACACCCGGTAGCCATATTGAAAAGCCTAGTGAGACACAACACCTTACCTGAAAAGGCTTTTAAAACACAATTTCGTTAAAAAAAAAAAAACCCAGAATTTAGCATTAAACTACCAACAGCCAACAGTGCTGATTATTAAAATTCACAGTTACTCGTATGAATAAAAGATGTAAAGACGTAAAAGATGTAAAAATGAAGTTAAAACGGAGCTCCAAAAGCCAGGCAGTCTCCTCGCTGGACACGCGCAATCAATCACATGCCCTTTTCAATTAAATTTTCTAATGCAGATTTGTTTGTTTTAAGTTGTTACCAAGTTTCCAATTAAATAACTGACAAATGAGATTTTTGTGCATGATTTTTATGTTTGTGCGGAATTTCTGCCTCTCAGTATAGATTGATAACTTTTATATTGTCTTTTCGACTGTATCGTTCAAGCGAGTTGCGCAGTTCTTTTTCCTGCTTGAGTTCTTTTTCAAGGCGGTTAACATTATCATTCAGGTCTATGTAGCTTTTTTTGGAGTGAATCTATCTTCTCTTCATTTTCTTTTTTTTCACGTCAAATAACTCAGACAGAATTTTTTCGAGTTGGAGACTTAGTCATTTTGTTTTCTGTCGTCATCCACCCCTTCCCATGAAGGCATTCTTTCCACGACATGCGAGATCCTCACAGGCAAACACAAAACTAAACCTAGTGGAAAATACATTCCTAGATACTTACAACAGTTAACTATCATCTTTTTCTTTCCATCTAGAAACTACCTCTCTCTCACTGATAGGTAGCCCCCTTTTCTGAACACCACAATACTGCTCTTTTTCATATTAATCTTAAGATGAAGTCTTGACGCTGCGCCACCTGAATTATTCAACGGTGTTTGAAGAGCAACTGGCGTTTCAGAACTTAAAGCAATATTAGCTCTTAACTGCAAAATTAACTATTCGTTAAATCGGGAGTTAATGTTACCCCATGTCGTTCCTACTCTATCATATCCAGGGCATGAGACCGGATAGTGTTCTCCACTCAGGTCCATCAAAACAAATGATTTTGATCCTAACTCACTGTGCATTTCGAAAGCAGAATGGAGCAAGCGCACCTTTATAAGACTGAGAAGTATGCCAGTCTAGCGAGCAGTTTGAGGGAATCTGGCTTGCAGGCCTGGATCCTCGCCATAGAAGTCGGAGCAAGGGAATATGTAGGCTCACTAGCCTACGACATGAAACAGCTCGGGATTTCAGGTAAGAAGAGGACCAGAACCCTGAAGGCAATGGCAGCGGCAGCCAAAAAGTTTCAGCTGGATCTGGTCAAGGAAGAACAAAAGTGAACTTCACGAGTTTTGAATTTCCCAACTAGAACAGGTGTCCCGTTAGCAGTGTGGTAAGACATCTGCCTAAAAAGAAATGCCTTAAGACGCCCACCTATCCAAAAGTTGCGGGTCTGAATCCCGACAGCGCCAGAAAAAAAAATGGCAGTAGTAGAAGAGTATCTGGGAGTCATGACCTGGATGCGGCCCGGCTCCCTTAGAGTGTAAGGAGTTCAGGGCCAAAACACTTGTCTGAGGGGAGTTCTTCTCTGAAGACCTCCTGCTGTCAAGCTCTCCCTTGAGTTTCTTCCTATTAGTTCGTTAAGAAACAGGCAAAAAAGCAACAGGGCTACACGCATCTGGTTTTACACCTCGTGTGTGCTCATGATGCATTCTTTAAAACTAGCACCCGATCTTACTCTTGCTTTAACACTGCTATACATGCTTTTAACACATTCATAAAACTTCCCTTTAATCCCATTGTTTTGGAGTACAGGTCAAAGCTTTCTTAAAATCAATAATAGCTACATTTAAATTACGATTCTGCGAAAAAACTATTTGTATTAACGCTAAGAATGACCTTTCTTAAAATCTGCCTAATACTCACCAGTAACATTATTTTGCTTAACCCACTCCTGCAATCTGCAGTTCAAAAATGAACTGTACAGTTTACTTCTGATATAACACAACGATATACCTCTATGGATTATCAGGATCATCAGACGCGCCCTTTTTAAATAATGGTATTATTGACTGTGTTCATTTTTTCGGAAACACCCCTTATCAAAAAGCGCATTAAAAAATATGACAAAAAATGTCAACAGCAAATATCAGCAATACCACCATATTTCAGTAATTCTCCAGTAACTCTATCTGGACCAGCCGATTTTCCATTTCGTAGCCTTTTCGTTGCTACTAAAACCTCTTTCGAGATTGGTCGATCGAAAAAGAGCATGTTAATGTTATTTTAAAAATATATAATCTCGTTAGCGATGTTACTGTTACGCCATTATTATTATTATTATTATGATCATCATCTTCATCATTATTGATAATAATAATGCATAACGTCTGTCCTCGGCTACAGACCAAGCTCTAAGCGCTTTACAATCCACACTCGTTTACACAACGGGCTGCCTACCTACTTATCAAAGTGAGAATACCAATCATTAATAGATATGTCACTGGATTTGTTTGATGATTTCTGTAATATTTTACACAGGTGCTTCCAAAAATTCTTGTTGGTTATTTACTGCATTAATAAGATTGTACAATATAATACTGGCTGACTGACAATATAATGTTGTTGTTTTCTTTTTTCTGTCTTCGAAATTATTTTTTTTGTATTCTCTTCGAGCTTGACAATACGTGTTACTATCTTCTTTATCTACGTTCTATACGTCCGTAAAAGCCTCCTTGCCTTTAATTGGAAATTTGTGCATTCTTGACCAAACCAGTGACCGTTTATATTTTTTCATTATTTATTCTAACACGTCTTTTTCATGCATTCCACTTGTTTTAAAATACATATGTTAAAGATGTCCAGAGCTGCATTAACATCTTCGTCAATGAGAGCTACGGCTTTTCGTATCAATGACAATGTACCAGTACAATTCATTTGGTCATGAAACAAATGGGCATGTTTATTTTGCCACTGAATGTTTTCAGTAAACTCTGCTCTTTCGTTTACATGTTCCACAATTTCATTGTGTTTGAATTATTTGATTCTAATTTCAAAGAGGAAAGTGATCAGATTCAATTCGTTCACTTACATGGAGCGTACAAAACTGACATATAACAAGCAAATAAGTCAGTGGATAATCTAGTTCCAAAGTGAAGCAACTGCAGGCGGAAATCTAAATAAAATCTTAAAATCATTTCCGCCTGAATTTTTAAAGATTATTTCCGCCGATAAACGTAGACAAACTAATCACAAGACAAAACACGGCGCGTTTTGACCTCCTAGGTCTTCTTTAGGCAAGATACACAACACTCAGGACAACCAAAATGATCGAGCAATTACTTTCTTCATCCACTTCGGCGCAAGATGGGACTGAATGAAAACGAGACTGTTGGGGAAGGAGACAACTGGAGTCGAGGTAGTAATGATAATAATAAGAATACTGATAGGAATGATAATAATGACGATTCTTGATTTAAAAAAAAAATCGCAAAAATAATAAAAAGAGGATTTACTACCACTTTTGGTGATAACATACAAGATACAAGATTACTTTATTATCTCAATTCTGAGAAACTACAATCGTGCTGCTGACTAACTATACGTTGGTGACATACATATACATAAAAAAACAAAATCAATTCAGTTATAATGTAAAACTTCACACACACACACACACACACACACACACACACACACACACACACACACACACACACACACACACACACACACACACACACGCGCGCTTTTTTTTTTTACTCTGCCACGTTCTGACATTTATAGTACTTTTCATTCACGTACAAAAAACACTCCACCACCATGGTGTTTATCGGCCAAGGTCGGGTCTCTTTCTCCTCGATACGGCACACCAAAACCATCAATGAACACACTATCATAACTGACTGACACTGCTATCAAACCAAGTCTCAGAAAAACACATCAAACTGGCATCTCTATACTCTCTCGTAAAACTGACATTACTACACAACTCATCAAAGTTGTAGCTCGGAGGTTTTGGTCGAAGTGAACGGGTGCTGGCTAGTATGATTGAGGGAGGGGTAGCAGGGTTTGTTTACATCTGAGCTTCCGTCGTATGCCCCCTCTCTCTCCCTCGTTTCCGTCTTTGGGGCTTTAGGGCAGCATAATTGTCAGTAGGGGACACTTGCAATATCAGATGGGAAAGAATCAAAGCCAGAGGGCACACCATTTGTTTTTGCTCTTAGCAACAGGATGGAATCATGTGAGTACTGAATGGGTCTTACAAATCCTGGTCCATATCAGATCCAGACATACCTTCATGTTGTTGTCCGCCATGTTGTGAGAAATTCACCCCTGCACAACTGCACTTCCACACACAAAATGCAAGTGCGACCACCACGACACAGTCCAAAAACCACGCAGCCCGCATCTCGACACTCCTACACGACTTTCAATGTAACTTGCAAACAGTTTCACAGGCAGTAAACAAATAAACAACAAGTAATAGCAGCCAGCAGACGACGGACCGGCCCCTCGTGAAGCGGCCCGGAAGTGATATCATGGCAATAGCAGTTGTAGTATGGGAGAGAAGGGAAAGGGGTTAGAGGACTGTCGAACAGCATGGTTGTCGTAGCAGCAGTTTTAGTGGCGATGATGACGACGGTGTAATACTAATGATGGTAATATCAAGACTGACACTAGCACTAAAAATGATAACGTTAACAACTATAGTAACGGTATTATACTAATAAAAGTATAATAAAGAAATGTAAAAAAAAAAAAAAAAAAAAAAAAAAAAAACTGTTTTAAATAGTAATGATATTAATGGTACTAAACTGATAGTAGTGGAGAGAAGAAGAAAAAGGAGGAGGGAGAGGACAGGAAGAAGAAGGAGTGTACAAATTATGGGAAGAATGAAATCTAATAGGTGCATTGATAATTGTAATATGTATATTAACAGTTTTAATAATAATCATGATTGTAACCATATAGAAATAATGGTGATACTACAGGAGGCTGGAAAAGTGGTAGGTTGTAATGTCAGAAATAATGTTAAGTATAATGACTGTATTAATAGGGCTGGAATAGCTCAGTTGGTAGAGCGCCGGACTCGTAATCCAAAGGTTGCGGGTTCGAATCTCCGCAGCCGGGCCGTTTCGGTAAAGGGGGATTTTTCCCTCGGAGTTAACATTAGCTCCGACTCCATTCCCCATACTGTCCTTCGAATGAGACTATAAACCGAGGTTCCGTGTGTGAACACACGCATAACATCTTGCACACACGTAAAATCCCGTCACCGACTTTCGGAAGAGAAGGCCAGTTTGGCCGTTGGTATGGATGACACGTTACACAAAGCATGCACCCTGCGTGAGAAATGGAAAGAATGAAGGAAGTAAGGAAGCTGAGTCAACGATACTGAACGATATGGACTGGAAACGACTGAATGAAGCGCCAGCTGGCAGCTCTTCAGTTGGCACTACCCAGGTAGGCAGCCCGTTGTGTAAACGAGTGTGGATTGTAAAGCGCTTAGAGCTTGGTCTCTAGCCGAGAATAGGCGCTATATAATTATTCATCATTATTATTATTAATAATAGCAGTCAATCTAATATCTGTAACAGTTACGAAGTTGTACCAAAGTTATGTTGATAACAAGAGGAGAAAACATATATATAAATAGAATTAGTAATAATGATAATGATCATGATAGTGATATAGTGATGAATGTAATGGTGATGTTAATACTGAGGTAATAAGAATGATAAAGTTGGTACGTCTTTTTTAAAATGATGGCGATGATGATGATAGTGCTGATAATAATGATGTGATGACAGTGCTACTGATGGCAATAATAATAAAAGTAATATTGGTAATAGTTATAGTCGGTGGAAAGGAACAGAGATGGTCAATGAGTAAAAGTTAACAAAGCCACTGGAGCAGGGAGAAGATGATTAGGATAAATATAGTACTGTTAATAATAGTAACGGTAGGTGAAAAGAAATAGGGTTGATCAAAGAGTAAAAAATTAACAGTATTGTTGGAACAGGGAAGAGGGGGGGTTGGGGGGGAAAAAACAGAAAAAAGGAAGAGAAAAATAAAGACGGGGATGAACCACCCACTTACACACACACACACACACACACACACACACACACACACACACACACATTCACTTTTTTGATGTAAGTATTATTGTTATCACTTCTGCAACTTTCTGCTGGTGATGGGATTTACTGATATTAGGACCTAGTAACTATGAGCATAATGGTAGTGATGATAATCATAGTAATAGCAACAACAAAAAAGACATCAGTAATTATGATATTGATGATGATCATAATGATGATGATGATGATGATGGGATGATGATGACAGTGATGAGAATAATGATATGATGAAAATCAGTAATGATGATAATGATGACGATGACGACAGTTATGATAGTAATGGTATAATGATAGGAAAGATAGTAATAATGGCAGAAGTAATCTTAATATTAACAGTAGTTGGTAGAAAGGAATAGAAATGGTCAATAAATAGAAAGCAAACAGTACTACGATAAAAATGATACTATCAATAATAAGTGTAGTGATATTAGTGATGATAACAGTGGCTGGAAAGGAAAGGGAATGATCAATGAGAAAAGGGATAGCATTCCTACTGAAAAAAGAGAGACATACAGAGAGAGAGAGAGAGAGAGAGAGAGAGAGAGAGAGAGAGAGAGAGAGAGAGAGAGAGAGAGAGAGAGAGAGAGAGAGAGAGAGAGAGAGAGAGAGAGAGAGAGAGAGAGAGAGAGTGTGTGTGTGTGTGTGTGTGTGTGTGTGTATGTGTGTTTCGCATAGCTACATCTACACCTACACACACATATGCACAGGAAAGAGAGGGAAGAGGGAAGGGAAACTCTTCTAGAGGAAATTGTATATGAAATCAAAAGAAAAACAAAGAAGAAAAATGGAGTGGATAAGCATCTGAATAAAGAACAGATTGATGTGGCAAATAGAGAGAGTGTAGTGAGGGAGGGGGGGGGGGGGGGGGGGGGGGGGGGGGGGGAAGATATAGCTGTAACTTATGTGTGGAGTAAATAGCGGGAGATACAGTAGCATGTGTGTGTTGGTGGAGGATATAGTGGGCTAAAATTGCGGTGATGGATAGGTATGCGCTACATCTAGGTATTGATGCCACGAGGGTAGAGGGAAGACGAACGGGATGGGTTTATGAAAAAAAATGTAAGGGGATGGGGAGTGGGAGGGGGGGGGACACACACACACACACACACACACACACACACACACACACACACACACACACATGGCATAATGGCAGAGATAATAACAATTGTGATAATAACAACGACATTGCTACTGCTGATGATAATGATGGTGATGATGATCACAGTCATGATAATAATGATATGATTGCTCGTTCATTTGGTTGTCCTGAGTGTTGCGCATCTTGCCTGAAGAAGACATAAGAGGTCGAAACGCGTCGTGTTTTGTCTTGTGATTCGTGTGTCTAAATTTTTCGGTGGAGCCCTATAAATGATTTCTAAAATTTGTTATGAAACAATCGTTCTCACTAGTACCGGTTTCTGATGTGTATGTGAAATGATCTTTATGGCCACCATTACATACGCCATTTTAGGATACATAGACCCAATGATGTATACATATTAAACAACAACTTTCCATGTTTGTTTAAACATTTATCTTCAGAGCAACTGTCACTCATCTTTGGACAAATTTTTTTTGTTGAAAATTATTGGCAATTTCATTTGGATTCCGATCTTGTGAAATATCAGATGTTCTGCTGTTTAAATCTCCCGATACAAATAAAAAACACCTCTGGCATAGAAAGTAAAGCATCAGCTTTACAGTTTTCTGGATCATTAATACCATTATCAACATCATGGAAAAAACAACACACGGTGAATACTCAGGTGGAACGTATGAACAACAAACATAGACCTACCATACATCTTTTGACAAACGCGTAAGATTCTTACAGATCAGAAACATAGTAGTGTTTTGATTATCAGTGTGCTCTTCTTTGATGTAAGGCAAAAGTTCTTTTTTGATCAAACACTTAACGCCATCTGAGAGCCTTGTCTCGTGAAACGAACTGTAGGTTTACAAAATAATCTGTAATTTCTCAACAACAACAACAACAACAACAACAACAAAATTAATTGAATGAAAGTCTTCCACAAGATTAAGTTAGGTGAAGATAAACATGTCAGTGAACTGACCCAACATCATCAACTTTTGGAACTTTTGGATCTAGTACTTTCTACTACATACTTCTCCTTCAGAGGTGATTTTTACAAGCAAAAACATGGATGTGCTATGGGTTCTCCTGTTTCTCTCCCATTGTTGCTGATCTGTATATGGAACAGTTTGAGCATACTGCACTTGTCCACTGTACTGAATCCCCCTTCATTCTGGTACAGATACATTGATGATACTCTAACCTCTATAAGAGAATCAGATATTGATTACTTCACTCAGCATCTTAATTCAGTCGACCGGAACGTCCAGTTCACTGTTGAGACTGAAGTAGATGGCAAGATAGCCTTCCTTGACACTTTATTGCAACATCTCCCCGACGGCAGCATCAAAACTTCAGTGTACAGAAAACCCACACATACAGACCAGTACCTGAACTTCAACTCCCATCATCCTCTACAGCATAAACGTTCTGTTGTACGTACCTTGCTGCACCGAGCTGATACTCTGGTGAAAGAAGAAGAAGAAGACCGCAAAAGAGAAAAAGCCCACGTGAAACAAGCATTAAAGTCTAATGACTATACAGACTGGATTTTTGATGCCCCATGTCCCAACCAGATCAAAAAACCACTGTACAGCATAAGGGTAGGAATTCCTTATGTGAAGGGCACTTCAGAGAGGCTTTCCCGGGCATTTCAACAACACGGCGTCAGTTTACTTCACAAACCCACCAACTCTCTCCGATCTCAACTGACCCGTATTAAAGACATTACAGACAAAGGGAAACAGTGTGGAGTAATCTACCACATTAAATGCTGTGATTGTGATCAAGACTATATTGGTGAGACAGAAAGACCTTTTCACAAACGGTTCAAAGAACATCAGACCAGGCCTGAATCAGCATTCAAAGAACACTGCTTGAGAGAGAAACATGATATCTCTCTGCATAACACCACACTGCTGGGAACTGAACCCAACTTTCTCAAAAGGAAGGTGAAGGAGGCCATTCAGATAAAAACAAGAAGACCCAGCCCAGCCTCAACAGGGAGGGGGGACTTGAGTTATCTCCCATCTATGAAGCATCTTAAGACATGTGGTGAACTCTAACTTACCTCTAGTGAACACTGACTCACAACCTGCACCTATTGTGAACTCTGCTGCAGTGAACTCGAACTCACGACACATTCAACCAGCAGCTCCCTTTATTGCTTCAGTTGACTGATGAAGGTTGGTTGTGGCCCAGCCGAAATATTTCAGTAAGTGTAACTTATTAGACTCTGAGTAAAGATAATCTTTTTTACTTCCACAAATTTAATGTTTCAACAAAATATACAAGATCAAAAGATACAAAATCTTCAGCAGGCCGCCAACATTCCAGCGCAAGCACGACAAAATGTATCAAACACGATAAAATATATTGTCAATTCAACCCACATTCATCCCCGGACTATTTTTATTATGTTGACTTTTCTCTCACACGGTCCTGAATATTCTCACATACACCCTTCCTACAAAGATAGTCCCGTTTGTTTCCCTTAGTTTATAAATAAACAAACGAACAAGCAAGTGAAGAGCTACAATCCGTGACTTTTAACAGACATAACACATTTAACACTCTCCCCATTGGAGAGTGTCTCCCTCTTGGAGACTATAAGCTTGCTGAAGACTCATTGAGAGAAACATTTATTATTCCCCACTCACCCTCTCAAGCACATACTGTTAGTTAGGCAGAATAACTGCCACTGCAGATATGAATGCTTACCTCCCCCTATTTCTTCACTCTAAGACATAAGAGCAAGTTTTGTTCTATAATTGAATATTTCTTGCAGTCTTTGCAACACCAAGCTGCTCTGTAAGTTGTTGGAATGGTGCTCGGTTACTTATCCTTGGAATTTATTAGTCAATTATGATTTAGTCCCTTGTGGATTCATTCCAAGAACTGGCCCTCAGCACTTGTGTCTTAAGAGGTTATCTTTTTATATTTTCTACTTTTCACTAGAAAATGTAGCTTGTTTTGCTCTTTCATGATTTTCTTTTGCTTCTTAGGTGGCACCTTTGGTTTTTTTTTTTTTTTTTGTTTTGAAAACTCAACAAAGATACTATGGTATTGCACACCAGCCTTTTTCTGGGATAGCATTCTTCTTAAAACCGAAAAGGCAGAGGAATTATGTTACCACTTTCTGCGGTCACTAAGGAGAAACAATCAGTTTCGAAATATCGGTATCTGACCAGGAGTTATATGTTAGTGAGTTTCCTCCCCATTGGAGAGTGTCTCCTCCTTGGAGACTATAAGCTTGCTGAAGACTCATTTGAAAAGAATTTATTATTCCCCACTCACCCTCTCAAGCACATACTGTTAGTTAGGCAGAATTAACTGTCACTGCAGATATGAATGTTTACCTCCTCCTCCTATTTCTTCACTCTAAGACATAAGAGCAAGTTTTGTTTTATAATTGAATATTTCTTGCAGTCTTTGCAACACCAAGCTGCTCTGTACGTTGTTGGAATGGTGCTCGGTTACTTATCCTTGGAATATATATATATATATATAATAATTGTGTTGCTAACCAACAATAACTTTAAAAAGTGCTCAACTGGGTTGGGAGCGGCATCTGTTAAAACTTTGATTAAAATGTAAATGCTAAACCCTGACGACTGCACCAGCAAGAAACAGCGCTGTAGGTTTTAGCATTTACATTTTAATCAAAGTTTTAAACAAAATATATATATATATATATATATATATATATATATATATATATATATATATATATATCAGAATATTACTAAAACGCCTAATAACATTTTTAAAGTGCTCAACCCCTTGGGAGCAACATCTGCTAAAATAGTATGGTAAAAGGAAGTTTTAAAATCAAACAGATCTGTTTCGAGCGCTGGCTCTCCTCAGGATGTTTTGGGTCGCCTACTGCCGTGTTATATGGCCTAATGTCACTGTTTGCACGTGCGGATTGGCTGCACGTGTTGTTCGGTTTTTCAGGTTGTTTACAGTTCAGGGTGCGTTTGCTGACAACGATTTCCATTTGTGCCTGCAGTTGTTTACTATTTCTACTTTAGTATTTAGGGTTGCTAAGTATGGTTTGCATAGTATTAACCATTTTTCTGTTGAACATAGGTTGCATCTTTTTGAAATGTTATTGCATGGTGATGCCCTTTTTATGATTTTTTCAGGATATGTTATAGTTTATTTTTTTTTGTCTTTAAGTCTCCAAATATATTTGCTCAGTTCTGTTTGGTTTTGTGTATTTTACTTTTTTGTTGAATGACTGTTTATGGTTTGCATATCTGGTTTTGAAGTGATTTTCAGTGATCCCTATGTATGTTTCTTTTTCATTTTCTGATGTCACAGTGGCTTGGTACACAATGTTGTTATAGAGGCATTTGTTGCTTAAGGGACACTGTTCTTTTGTAGTACAATTGCAGGATTTTCCTTTCTTCACCCTTCTTTGCTGTGTTGCTTTTCATTTTGTTGGATGAATCAATTATATTTTTAAGGTTAGGCATGCATGAATATGATAGTTTGATGGTGTTCTTGTTGAATATTTTGGACAATTTGTGTTCTTTTGGGAAGGATGCTGTCAGAATTTTTAAAAATTCTTTCCCTACGTTTGTTTTTTTACTACTCGTCCATCATATGGAGGGTTGTACCATGTGATTTTCCTTTTCCCTTTTCCTGCTTTTTTTGTTTTTTGTTCATGTTGTTATCTGGGTTGTATTGTAGTTTGTAGCTGTAACCACTTTTTTTGCAATGCCTCTTGGTATTCTGCTGCTGCGTTGTTGAATACTCTTTCATTATGTGACAGATTAGATAATCTCTTGTTTATGCCATTGGGTATGGTTTTAGTATAGATGGTGGGTGGTTGCTATTGATGTTTACATAAATGGGAGTGTCATTAGGTTTCTTGTATGGTTTATACATGTAGTTGTTGAGGTCAAGTGTTATGTCTAAGTAGTTCACTACCTTTTTGTTTGCTTCGATTGTGATTTTTAAGTCATGGTTTTTTTGGAAAATTTTGCATAGTTCTTTTTTCTTGTTTTCGATGGTTCTTGGATTGTTGTTTAGCGCGGCGAGGCCGTCGTCTCTGTATAGTCCGACTTGCTTTCCAAGTTGTTTTTGGATGTTGGATAGCATGAACAGTCCGACCAGTTCGCATGTTTTGGCACCGTCATACGATCCCATGGTCACATCAAATGTTGAGTTTCTGTTCGTTTTCTTGATCCATGTTTCATTTCTGCTGTAGAGTAAAGTTTTCTTGGTGTGGAGAATGATTTCCATTTCTGACCCTGAAAAAGAACTCGTACACCACATGGATCTAGGTGACAGGGTAGAAACAACAGCAATAAAAGAAGCCTTCATAACTCTTAAAGACCATAAACCCAATTTCCACAACAACCCAACATGTAGACTAATAAACCCATCTAAATCTGAACTGGGCAAAATAAGTAAGAAAATCCTAGAAAAAGCCATAAAAAACAT
>JADBJO010007394.1:0-17500 GCA_016801955.1 Conus betulinus | reverse complement strand
TTTGCACAATTCTTTTTTCTTATTTTCAATGTTTCTAGGGCTATCACTCAGTGCAGCGAGGCCATCATCTCTGTACAGTCCAATATATATATATATATATATATAATATATATATATATATATATATATATGTGTGTGTGTGTGTGTGTGTGTGTGTGTGTGTATACACACACATACATACATACGTACGTACACACACGCATACATGCGTTCACACCGCTCAAATTCGGTTTACTGACTTTTCACATACATTTTAAAGAATGTTCTAATATATACAAATTATGCAAGTTTATATACACCATTTTGATGGTACATTTCTTCAGCAGAGCGAAACTTAAAATTCTACCGACTTCATTTGAATTTATCTTAAAAAGACAAACCATCTTTTCTCAAAATTACAAGAATTCGACCGGGATGAAATCAATTGTGAAATGCTGATTTTTAATTTTTTTAGGAAGATTTACCGCGTTTAAAAAATGATTTCGAAAGTACAAATCGCGTAACACACTACATTCACGAAAAACAACAACTATTTTCCCGGTTTTTGACCAGTTGATAAACTCACTTTATAGGCAAGAAACGTACACCCCTACACACACACACACACACACACACACACACACACACACACACACACACACACACACTTACCGTTTCGCGATCCAACCTGTGGAAGCATGATTCCGGAAAAAAGTGTGATGCGGACGTTTCCCCAATTTATTTCATCGTAGTTCACAATGTTCTATTGAGTGTCAACGTCTACGTAACACACGTACACAACACGGGTGGTAGTGTGCACATCTGAACCATGTAAATGCGCTTGAAAAGGGTCCTTTAACCACGGGTGACGCAGGCCTCTACAACAAACACAGTCCTTTCTTCTTCCGGGGGTGAAGGGGTGTGGTGGTGGTGGTGGGGGGGGGGGGGGGGATCTCACTGTGTACCGATGTCATAACACACGCCGCAGACCGCCGTCCCTGAATTAGAAATAAACAGATATAGCACCATGGAATCTCCTATCGGTTCGAACACACACTCACACACGTTACATGTCGTAATAGGAGCTGCATAACTGGCCCTCAATCAAACATGAAGAGATATTATTACACTGCGTTACCAGCAAAAACGACCAATCTGCCTGAAGAGGATGGATATCAGGTGCCGTCTTTGCACCGCAAACTGTCCTGCACCTCGTAACCTCTATTGACATGGGTCAGAACTGGCCCTATGGCAAAACAAACAAACAAACAAAAAAACAAAAACAAACAACAACAACAAAAAAACCCTCCCGACAAAACGTCCACCTGGAAGTATGTAACGTAGCCTTGGCTTCGTCCTCATTGCAGTGACAGGAGAGAGAGAGACAGAGAGAGAGAGAGAGAGAGAGAGAGAGAGAGAGAGAGAGAGGGTATGGGGTGGGTCGAGGGAGGTGGGGCGGTTGGGGAACCACAAGACTTGCGCAGGAAAATACCAAAGTAATTAACGACCCGGGCGGTATCGAACGCTGACCGAATACAAACAAAGTAATGGGTCTGTCACGAACATTAAGTCCGCTCGTCATTCGCCGAAAAAAAAGATTTTTCCAGTCACTTCACCTGTCACAGATCTCTCTGCGCCTCGATGGAGAACCCCTGGGTCTGTAGGCCACTGCCACTGGGCGACTGCATGGCCCTTTCTTTGTATTATGGTGCCTAAGACCGGTCTTTCATGGCAAAACCTTAATGAGCACTCGCCATATCTTGACCCCTTTGCAAAGGGTCTGGCACGGTAATGCTACCCCTGGATTACGTGGTAAGTAAGGCAGGGAAATGGGGGGGGGGGGGGGGGGCTCCTTAGTGGCTGAGCGTGATGCACAAGTCAAAAACATCATGGGCCCAAAGGCCCCCGCCCCGTGAACTCCGGCTGAACGGTGAACGTTTGAACAAGGGCTTGAAGGAGTTGGCAGTTGGGATGAAAGTGGCCTGATCGGAACCCACTTCAAACATCAGCGTTATTTTCTCGGAGGCGTCCAATACATCTAGCCCATAACCCCTTTCTAATCAAAGTACTGCTTGCATCAGAATGAATAATGCCCGTACAGAATAAAACAACTCGTGGATACCGATTTTCGAAGTGTATAGTCAAGACAACTACAACAGTTACAACTGACAAAATGATAAGAAGTAAATGAAAAACTGCACTGAAACAAAAGCTTAAATGAGACAGGGAACATTGAACAGTAAATAACAAACTTGGCTTCTATCTCGACTCTGATTTCACCCTGAAACACACATAGCCAAAATCTGCCAAGCATCCTTTCTCGAACTCCGTCGCATCAGTTTCAGTTTCTGTTTCACCAAGGAGGCGTCACTGCGTGGGGATTAGTCCATACACGCTACACCACATCCGCTAAGTTTTGAGTCCACACTACGCATGATCTGAAGCTAATGGATAAATGAATTAACAACAAAGATGAGACATTTGAAGAAGAGGGTCTCGGATGTCTGACCTACGCATTAGCCCAACGCGCTGGTCAGACCTGGAGTACCTACCTACCATGTGTGTGTGTGTGTGTGTGTGTGTGTGTGTGTGTGTGTGTGTAATGGATGTTCATGTGTGTATATGATGTGTGGGCATGGGCCTATGTGTGTGTGTGGGCACGCGCGCGCGCGCGCGCGCGCGTGTGTGTGTGTGTGTGTGTGTGTGCGTGTGTGAGTGCGTGTGCGTGTGCGTGTGCAGAAGTGCGTGTGCATATGTGTGTGTGTGTGTGTGTGTGTGTGTGGTGTGTGTGTGTGAGCGCGCGCGCGTGCGCGCGTGTATTTTGTGGGTTTGTGTGAGCATTTCTTCCTGCATTCTGTTAAGACCAGATTATTGTAATGCTCTCTCTCCTTGGTGTACCCGCAGCCTTACTCCTGCCACTACAACGTGTTCAAAATTCAGCCACCCGCCCTATCTTCAAGGTGCCCAAACAGCACCATACTTCTTCGAAAATTTACACTGGCCCAAAATCGAGCACAGAATTCAGTACAAGTCGGCCTGTCTATGTTATAAGGTTATCACAGGTGAAGCGCCACAACCTATCTCTCTGATCGCTTCGAAATGAATTTTCCTACACGTCCCCTCCGTTATTCCTCTGATGACCGAATTTTTCGAATTCCCTCTCATATACCGAAAGCAGCACGGTTCTAGAGCATTCTCATTTTCTGCGGCAATAGTCTGGAATTCACCACATTTCCATCTACGTCATGACCCCTCCTTCCCGACTTTCAAGTCTGCGCTTAAAACGTATCTGTTCAAACGCCAGTTGCAGGATACCACCTGAAATATTACTAAATTACTACAGGTCACTTGCACACTTGGCTCGTGTACAAATGAGCTGTTCACCGGTCATATAGTGTGTTTATGTATGCAACATTATGTTCCAGTGTGTGTGTGTGTGTGTGTGTGTGTGTGTGTGTGTGTGAGTGCGTGCATGCGTGCGTGCGCGCGCGCGCGTGTTTGTGTGTGTGTATGTGTGTGTGTGTTGTGTGTGCGCGCGCGCGTGCGTGCGTGTGTGTGTGCGTGTGTGTGTGTGCGTGTGTGTGCGTGTATACACACGCACACACACACACACACACACACACATATATATATATATATATATATAGATATATATATATATATATATATATGTGTGTGTGTGTGTGTGTGTGTGTGTGTGTGTGTTTTTAGCATTTACATTTTAATCAAAGTTTTTAAACAGATGCCGCTCCCAACCCGGTTGAGCACTTTTTTAAAGTTATTGTTTGGTTAGCAACACAATTATATATATATATATATATGTGTGTGTGTGTGTGTGTGTGTGTGTGTGTGTGTGTGTGTGTGTGTGTGTGTATGCGCGCGCGCGCGCGCAACTGTGCTGCGCTGTGTGTGTGTGTGTGTGTGTGTTGTGTGTGTGTGCGTGTGCGTGTGTGTATGACTCGTGAAAGCAGAATTTTGTGTGTGTGTGTGTGTGTGTGTGTGTGTGTGTGTGTGTGTGAGTGTGTGTGTGTGGTGTGTGTGTGTGTGTGTGTGTGTGTGTGTGTGTGTGTGTGTGTGTGTTTCTTCTGCTTATATCTTTTTTAGATGTTGAATTGTTAAAACTTATAAAGCGCCCTGTAGCCTACGTTTGTTAGGATGGGCGCTATAGAAATTGTCCTCATTATTATTATGACTATGAATAAATCTTGATCCGATGATGAGATAATTACACGCCCCAAATTCCAAACAAATCCAACATCACAAAGCGCACAGAACAAACAAGGAAACATCCCCTAGATACTATTTTGGAGGATACAGAAGCGAGGGAGCATAGGGATAAGTTAAAACCTCTATCCCCACACTCCTTCGCCGCCTCTCTGCCGTCACTTTGTCCTTTCAAAGGTTAGACGTTTGACTAAACTGACGCCTCTCTCCTGTGGAAGTCATTTAAAGGAAGAGACAGGCAATAAGATGAAAAGAAATGCAATAAGTACACATTCAATCCGGGAGTGTCATGTGACCTCATTGGTATAAATAGCTCGGGCAACCACGGATGCAACAGCAGGACTCAGAGACTGACTTTAACATTAAAAATCAGAGAAGTTGTCAGATCCACTGTTTGTTTATACATACATCTCCTGACGCCATATTGCGGAAAATTTCCAAACTAATGCGTAAAATAAATAAAAATAAAAACAACTATCGATCGATGTCATGTTCAAATATTGGATTATACGAGAACGTTCGATTTCGAAGTCAAAATTAATTATGGAAAAGAAAAAAAAAAACCAACCCTGCACGCCCCTTATTTCTAACGTAAATGAGATTGTGGAATCGGTTCAGTTCAGATGTAGCTATCTCAAACCCCAAAGACGATGTGGCAGTAGGAGAAAAACCATCTGAGGAGAGTGATAGGAGGGGGGGGGGGGGGGGGGGGGGGGGGGGGAGGGTGACCTAGCACCAATGACATGTTCAGATAGGCACCCAAAATAGCAGTATTTTTAAGTCGGGCCTCAGCGGGATCCGAACTCGTAACTTCTGAATAACGTTCTACTGGCCGGAGGCTCTCAAGGCCAAGCTGTTCCAGTCTGGGGTGTGTATGAAGTGTGGGGTGTGTATGAAGTGTGGGGTGTGTAATGAAATGTAGAGTGTGTATGAAGTGTGGGGTGTGTATGAAGTGTGGGATGTGTATGAAATGTAGGGTGTGTATGAAATGTAGGGTGTGTATGAAGTGTGGGGTATGTATGAAGTGTGGGGTGTGTATGAAATGTAGGGTGTGTATGAAAATTAGGGTGTGTATGAAACGTAGAGTGTGTATGAAGAGTGGGGTGTGTATGAAGAGTGGGGTGTGTATGAAGTGTGGGGTGTGTATGAAGTGTGGGGTGTGTATGAAGAGTGGGGTGTGTATGAAGTGTGGGGTGTGTATGAAGTGTGGGGTGTATATGAAATGTAGAGTGTGTATGAAGAGTGGGGTGTGTATGAAGAGTGGGGTGTGTATGAAGTGTGGGGTGTGTATGAAATGTGGGGTGTGTATGAAATGTAGAGTGTGTATGAAGAGTGGGGTGTGTATGAAGTGTGGGGTGTGTATGAAGTGTGGGGTGTGTATGAAATGTGGGGTGTGTATGAAGCGTGGGGTTGTGTATGAAGTGTGGGCTGTGTATGAAGTATGGGGTGTGTATGAAATGTAGATTGTGTATGAAGTGTGGGATATGTAATGAATGTAGAATGTGTATGAAGTGTGGGGTGTGTATGAAATGTAGAGTGTGTATGAAGTGTGGGGTGTGTGTATGAAATGTGGGGTGTGTATGAAATGTAGAGTGTGTATGGAGTGTGGGTTGTGTATGGAGTGTGGGTGTGTATAAAATGTGGGGGGTGCATGAAGTGTGGGGTGTGTATGAAATGTGGAGTGTGTATGAAGTGTGAGGTGTGTATGAAGTCGGGTACTAAACTTCACGAACCAGCCACACCCCTTGTTCTGTGGCAGACGAATGCGGAAACCAGGAGGACGTCACAGTAGGTAAAGCACATCACAGATGAGCCCCATCACAGACTGTACGTTGATTCTCTGGGCTTCAACTACGGCCCTTCCAACTGAGTGCACTCTACATGGCCTTGTAGGATACAGTTTTATTTACATGGCAACCGGCAGAAAACCATCGTCATCATCCAGTAGTCCGTCATAAAGTCTGACGGGATTTTTGTAATGTCTTTTTGACGTTCGCGATGAGCGCATGCATAGGCCTATGCCACACAAAACACATTCATTCCACAGAGAAGGAGACAATCGATTATTTCGAAACTGTTTCCTTTAAGGTATGTCACACGATAAAACATACATCGCCGTGAGTTCTAGCTGTTTGGTTTGGAGTGCCTGTTTGTTTGCCTGTTTGCTTATTTGTTGTTCTTGGTCTTCTACATCAAGCCCATAGACTCAAGTGGCCTTCTACTGGGTAAGTCTGGAACGGGGCTTTTTACCATGTTCAGAATTTAAAAAGCTGTCATGTTCTTTTGTCGTCACCTATTTGATTTTCAAGAGAAGCCTATTGACATATCTAACGCCACTGTCATTTGACGGTTCACATTTTTAGCATGAAACGGTTGTTTTGCGACCTTCCGTCCGACAAACAGTCGTGATTTTGCATGCGTGCGTGCATTTTTTCGATGCCTTATTAGTTATCAGATCATGGTTGTGAAGTGCATGTTTGTGTAAATGTGCAAAATGTAAAGCACTGTGGGCTCAGATAATACGGGCACTTTAAAATGATAATGATGATGATAATGATGATGATGATGATGATGATATTATCATCATCATCATCAATCGTTTGAACTGCATGTTGCGTGGT
Source organism: Conus betulinus (assembly GCA_016801955.1). NCBI lineage: Eukaryota > Metazoa > Mollusca > Gastropoda > Neogastropoda > Conidae > Conus > Conus betulinus. Next base: position 10,676 of record JADBJO010007394.1, on the reverse strand, counting down.
ATCCTTTGGTATTTGTGCTGATACCATTTAGTTTCGTGAGACAACACTTTTTGCCAACTGCATAAAACTGGAGAAGGGGAGGGGAAGCAGCATTTTTGTATTGAGGCAGAGGGAGTGGAAACAATATTCGGAACATATTCCGAAGAACACGCCCCCCCCCCCCCCCCCCCCCCTTACCTCAACGAGGCAGGAAAACGAGCGCACGCGCTCACACACACACACACACACACACACCACACACACACCACACAACACACATTGCGTCCCTCCTCCCCCATCCGAAAGGAGAGAAAGAGAGAGGAGAGAGAGAGAGAGAGAGAGAGAGAGAAATGTTTGTGTGAGTGTGTGTGTGTGTGTGTGTTGCGCGCGCGCAGCGCGCACCGGACCACGTACGTGTGTTTCCAGTAGCATTTACACAGTAGGCCCAACACCTCAGTCACAACCATCAACGGCTGCTCAGACCGGATAGTAAATTGCCACCTTGGTCCAGAGAACAGTTGTAATCCCCTCACCACTTGTCCAAGCCCCCCCCCCCCCCCCCCCCCTACACACCACATCCCATTCCACCTTGATCCACAATGAACAGAACCACTCAGGTTCTTTCACAGTAACCTCCCCTCTCCCCATCCTTTCTTACCCCTCCGTCCTTATTCCATCTATTTCGTATGCTTCGATCTATGGTATCTACGGCTGGTTAAATATTGTATATCATATGTATAAAAGAAACGGAGAAGAAGATGAGAAACAAAACAGAGCCATTAATGCCCGCGCTATGGTTACAGTAAGTTTCATCAAAGGGTTGTCACTGTGTGCGGAGTAATCCATTTACGCAAAGCTACGTCTACTGTAAAGCCCACGCCCCACATGAGAGTGAGCAAGAGTTACAGTCAAGCAAGCCACGCAGAATAGCGGACCACAGAATGAGGAAAGAAGAAAACGAAGATCATGGATACACTTGTGTCTCAGAGGAGTTAACTCGTACAGAGGAGTCTGTTTGGTGAGTGATGGTCCAACCCCCCTCACCCACCTCCTCTCATGGGTTCAAACTTAACGTATTTGACCGTTCGAATTTTCTGAGCACCCAATATGAAAACTGGAATCCTGGAGGGCAGCGTAACGTGCTGTCGTTGTGTAAGCACAGCTGTTAGTGTGTTAGATTAGCCTCCCCCCCACTCCCATTTCTCCCGAACGTGCTGTCGTTGTGGTAGACACCTGCTGTAGCGTTAGATTAGCCTCCTCCCCCACTCCCTTTCTCCGGAGACGGGTATCCCTATCAGATACCACTTGAAGTTGTGGTAGACTTTGAACCGGAATATCATTCGTCCAATTCCTGTCACAGCTCGCTCCCCGACGTTCTTTCGTCCCCTTAAGAGTATTTTAATTCCCTTCTTCCAATCACCCCTCCTTTCCCTTCCTCTCCTCCTCCTCTCTTCTCTCCTCCCGACTTATTGTCTCTGGCGCAACATTAAACACTATTACAAAGCTTTTTCATCTAATTCTGTACAATCTTTCTGTCCATTTTCTACGCAGAATCAGGTGATGCTCGCTGCTTTATGATTTTCCTAATCATACTGGTCTTAGATCACGATGTTAGACTGTACAGTTGACTGAGGGAAGGGGGCGGGGGGGAGATTTTATACCTTGAACACCCCATCCCCCCCATACCCTTGTTTTGTTTTTGTTTGGTGTGTATGGCGTGCGTGCGTGTGTGAGATTCAGTTTTGTGTTAAATTCCTTCTTTCTTTGTTTATTCAAAGAGTTGAACTACAGACCTCTAAAAAAAAAAAACGTTTTACATCAGCTTAGCACTGCATACATGTATCTTATCGAAGGTACATAAAGGTAGTTCCAAGTACAGGTTGAACGTGGAAAATAAAATTGACCGGGGCAAATACTAGATGGGACATTTCTGACACGCAACACTACTACCAGTTTGAAAGAAGCGGGAACTGCTGGTCAGTTCTGGTGACCCTGGGGAGCTCAGACAATCTGTGAGAGGTGAACGGCTTGGTGCTCTCCTCTCTCTCTCCTCTCTCTCTCTCTCTCTCTCACACACACACACACACACACAAGCTTTCTGAATTCTGACTTCTGAGTTCTCTTTCTCTGTAGCGCCTACCACCCCGTGTGTAAAGAACGGAGCGTTGACTGATGCACCAGTACATACCAAATCAATTGAGCGGATCACACACATCTATCAGCTAAGGCGTTTTGCGCCGCACCATGACTTCAAGTCTGTATGGTATGTGATATGTGGGAAGGAGGGGGAAGTGTTGGGGTCAATGTATTACTATATAATATAATTTTTCCCCCACTACTTATTTGTTCAGCATTCTATATATATATATATATATATCTATATATATATATCTATATAGATATATCAATATACACTATATATATGAGACGAGAGCGATGGGGAGAGGGAGGGTGGCCGTTAGGTGCTGGAGCTTTTAAGAGATGAGAGGAGAATGGATGGGAGAAAGGTGAGGGTGAGGAGGAAATTGAAGAACTGGCGATGCACTTCAAATCAAAGCCTCAAAAACGCATATATATAATTCAAGTCAAAAACGTCATAAACACACACACACAACACACACACACACACCACACACCACGCACGCAACGCGGTGCGCGCGCGCGCGCGCACGCAACGCACGCACGCACTCAACGCACACACACACACCCACACCTTTCACTCCAAAGCGAAGAACAAACACATTAAAAATCAACAATGCCCACGTAATACCCCACCCCCACTCTTCCTGTTCCTTTGGCTCCTTCAGCCCAATTGTTTCAGAGTCTTTGCCGAGATGTAACACAAAAATCTTCCGGTTATAGTGTTTTGTACATATAATGTACAAGGTTCTATAACAATCCAGTACAAAAATCTTCAGTGTTAGCCCTCCCAGAGGACCACCAAAACCCCCCCCCTACCCCCCCATACCCCCTGCGCGTCCACCTTCCCCCCCCCCCCCCCCCCCCCCCCCCCCCCAATACACACACACACACACCACACTTCAGCCACCAAACACTTGCTTGAGACGACCAGTCTAGGCGCACGAGATCCCAACAGCATGGAGTGTTTGATTTCAAAACAGCGGGGTTTCAGAAATGACTCGACCGGTCATGACGCTGGCTGTTCAATAGCACACAGAACTCGTATGACGAAGGTGCGTGGCTAATACAATGTGCCAACAGCGGTGGCCCTGACCAAATACAGTACCCGACAGAGCGGATCAATGTTTTATTGCAGTCGCCCGGCCCTTGTCGACGTATTGATCAGGCAGAAGGCACAGTCTGCAACATGTGTTCTGTCAGTTACCCCTTGTTCCCTTGGGATGGGGTGGGAATGGGGGTTGGCTGAATGTGATTAATGAAGTGTAATAGCAATGTCCCCAGCACAATGCTTTAAGGTTGCTTAGCCTTTATCAAACAGCGGCCGGAGGGAGGAGGGGAGGGTGAGGTATGTTGAAAAAATTGAGCACAGAGTGTGGACCAATCATAGGACGTTGCTATTGTGTGTGGCTGTGGAAATCACAATCAAAAGCGGGGATTGTTTCTGATGAAAATGGATCAGAAATGGAAAGAAACTGAACCTGGGATTGGCTTGTGTAATTTTCTCTTTATTGTTGTTATCAGTATATTTGTTATCATTATTACTCCCTTTTTATGTCTGTCTCTATCCGCATTTTTTTTTGTATATATGCACTGGACTTTGCAATTCGCTGATTATTGCAAACTTTCTGCAGGACCGGCAAGAATTCGTGGGCTTTTCTGTTGAAGCGGACGGAAGAAGCTAGCTAAAATACAGAGGAAAGGGAAATGGAGAATAGTCATATTTATTTCACACACACCACGCACACACACACACACACACACACACCCACACACGCATGCACACACCACACACACACACACACACACACACACACCGTAGAAAACTATGCTTTCTACTAGGCTATGACGTCAATTGTATTGATGTCATTTCAGACATGAAGATGAAAGTACGATCCGGTTCCTGAGGAAGTCTTTGACAGGCGAAAGCTTGAATTAAAAAACAAAAATTTTGAATTCGGTGGGCGGTGCTGACGATTTATTAATTCATCACCATATTTCACGATCTGCTCGTCGTATCTTCGTTGGACGGTGTCGGCATTCGGAAACATTGACATATATAGCTATATATATATATATATAGATATATATATTTATTTATTATTTATTTATAAGTGAGCTCTGTGTGTGTGTGTGTGTGTGGTGTTCAGGCTGAGTGGCGGCCAGGAGAATCGACGGATCGTCACCAAACTTGGCCACGAACCTAGAGGGATATCTCCCCGAGTAACATTGTTATTGAATAGTTTCTACGACCAGTTACTTATGACCGTTTAAAAACCGTTAAACAACGCGTACCCCCCTTAAAAACGATTAAAAATACAATCTTTCTGATGTTGGTGGCAAAGGGAGTCGTCGGATCGCCACCAAACTTGGCATGAGTCTAGAGGACATACTGTGGATAACATAGGGTCATGTCAATAGTTTTTTTATGACCGTCATTTATCACCTTTTAAAAAGCGTTATTTTCTAAAATTTAGACTGTTCTTGATGAAATTTGGTATACAGGTGTAGTTTTAAATGCTGAACAAATGAAATATACAACTTAGACGAACCGACACTTAAAATGACCGTTAAAAAACCATTATGATATAAATTTAGACCGTTCTTGATGAAATTCGGTATACAGATGCAGTTTTACACGCTGAACAATGATATACAACTTACACGAACGGAACTTTAAAACTGAGCGTTAAATACGTTATTATATAAATTTAGACCGTGTCTGATGAAATTCGGTATACAGATGCAGTTTTTGTTATAACGCTGAACAATGCTATACAAACTTACACGAACGGAAACTTAAAATTGAGCGTTAAAAAAATCGGTTAATAAACCGTTATTTTCTAAATTTAGACCGTTCTTGATGAAAAGTTGGTATACAGGTGCAGTTTTAACATGCTGATGAATGATAGACTTACAATAAGACAGAAAATCTATATAATAAGTGAGCTCCGTGTGTGTGTGTGTTGTGTGTGTGTGTGTGTGTGTGTGTGTGTGTGTGTTGTATGTGTGTAGTGTGTGTGTGTGTGTGTGTGTGTGTGTGTGAGGCTGAAGTTTGGCGGCCACGATAATCGACGGATCGTCCACCAAATCGTTTGGCAACGAACCTAGAGGGACATCTCCCCGAGACCGTTCCTGATGAAATTCGGTATACAGTGCAGTTTTACACGCTGAACAATAATATACAACTTACACGAACGGAATCTGAAAATTAGGGCGTTAAAAACCGTTAATAACTGTTTCTAATTGAGACCGTTCTGATGAGGAAATTTGGTATAGACAGGTGCAGTTTTTACACGCTGATCCAATGATAGAGACAACTAAATATGAACAAAAATTTAAACTTGACCGTTTTAAAAAACCATTAATTTCTAAATTTTAGAGATGGTAGTCTGCAAGAGGATTTCAGAAAGACACCGAAGTTATTGATGCTCCTTCAATCCCTTCTGGGGGATTTTTGTCTATGGACGGATGGGTACAGTGTTTATCTTACTGCAGAAAATGGGTGAAAGATTACGCAACAGCGTACTATTCTTTTCCATATCCAAGTCAGCCCAGAAAAACACGTCTTGAAGTACGGCAGTTGTTTCCAGCAGCTTCCGGTGGACTGTACTGGCAAACTCAAGTACATCAGAAGAGAACAACAGGTCTCTGTGAGCCGATAGCTACCAGGAACTGCGTGACGCTCTCTTTGCCAATGATAGGGGACCCCCACACAAGCGTGGGAAAGAGAATCGCGCTGCCTTCATCGTTTACTGTGTGTCCACGCTACATGCGCATAAGGAGCAAAGTGACGCCATGGCCTAACTACGCAGGTACGGCTGTGCTGATTTTTTCATCACCATGACGTGCAACCCCAACTGGCCAGAGATCGTCAACACCTGCTTCCAGGACAGGCTGCACATGAGCGCCTTAACCATCGTGACCCGAGTCTTCCAACTGAAGCTAAAGAATCTCATGTGGCATGCTCAATAAGGGGATCTTTGAAACATCAGAGCATGGCTGTTACACTGTGGAGTACCAGAAGCGTGGTCTGCCTCATTCCCATATTCTGGTTTGGCAGAATCCAAACAACAAGATACGGCCCAAACGACATTGATCTTGCTGTCTGTGCGGAATCCCAAACTCACAGGAGAGCCCTGAGCTCACCGTAGGTCATGCACACATGATCCACGGGCCCTGTGGAATCTTCAACCCCAAGGAGCAGCTGCATGGACAGAGAGACAGGTCATGTAACTAAAAACTACCCCCAGGTCCTTCCGAAGGGTCACAGAGCAGGGTGAGGACAGCTACCCCAGTACAGGAGACGCGAGGAGTCTGATGGAGGACATACTGGGACTGTTGAAGCTGGGCAGAGAGAGAACTCGTCGTCACCACCAGTGGGTTGTCCCCTACAACCCTTACCTCCTACACCAGTTCACTGCCACATCAATGTGGAAATATGCAGTAGTAAAAATCCATCAAGTTACGTCCTGAAGTATGTCCACAAGGGCACAGACCAAGCTCAGTCCGTTCCAACTCCAAGCAACTCAGGCAGGTGAAGGAGCAGCTCACAACCTCCAGTCGTTGACGAGATCCAAATGTACCAGAATTCCCCGCTACGTTGGCAGCATCGAGGCGACCTGGAGACTCCTGGATTGACCTGCATGAGCGCCACCCATGGTGCAGAGACTAGCGTCCACTTGGAGAATGGACAACGGGTCTACTTCAATCCACACAACTCAAGCGCAAAGAGCAAAAGGCTCTCCCCCAAGAAAACAACCCTTACCGCCTTCTTCAGCCTATGCTCTCAAGACCCTACAGCACGAGAGCTGAAGTACGTGGAGTTCCTGAGCACTTCACGATTGGATGTCCACTCAGAAGATGTGGAAGACACGACAAAGGGGCACTGCAATCGGGCGATTGTACAGTTCATCATCCCACCAGGGGGAGTGGCTACTTCTTGAGGCTTCTACTCAACGTTGTGAAAGGACCCCGTTCGTACGAGAGCTGAAGACTGTCAACGGCTATGTCCACAACACTTTTCGAGATGCTTGCAATACGTCTTGGACGCCTAGAAGATGACCACCATCTACAACTTGCCCTGGAGGAGCCGTCCATCTCTCTCTCCAATCTCTCAGAGACCGCCGCGACTGCTACGTGACTTCTTCTGTATCATCCTGTGGCTTGCAACCCCAGTAACCCAGGCAACCTGTGGAACCTCTTCGAGACCATCTTGCTGAAGCTTTCCTCTTCCGAGGTCCGAAGAGATGTCTATGATGAGCACAGTACACAGATGCCATCTGCAACCAAGCTCTTACTGTGATTCAGGACAAACTCTTCCCTTCTGGAGCAAGTCTACAAGAGGAGTAGGGGATGTCCAAGAGTCACACAACAACAAACCTGTGGTCTCCAGAATACTACCGCGAGACCAATTACGACACTGCTGCACTCCGGGCAGCAGCTGATTGACCAGCTGAAGAAGCTAACAGCTAACCAGAGAGAAGACGTGTACGACAGCTTTTAATGACCATGGCTGAGCAGAGGCAGGACCCCACAGCACGCAGCAACATAATGTTCCTTTGATGCTTCAGGAGGGACAGGAAAGACCTTATCCTGAATCTTATCCTGAACAGGATCCGCTCCACAGGCAAAATAGTGCTAGCCACTGCTTCCAGTGCATTGCCGCTACTTTTTTGCCGGGTGGGCGGGCAGTGCATAGCACTTTCAAGGTCCCCCTGAAGAAGCGGAGAAGCAAGAAACGCCAACCTGCTCTGTCAAAGCGTGGGTCAACGTTGGCCAAAGTCCTCAAAGAGGCTGCAAACGTCATAACTGATGAAGCTCCCATGACCCACAAAGCTGTCTACGAGGCCATGGACTCTACGCTGCAGGACATCACCCAATGCACAGGCCAGGGGAGGCATCCCAACGCTGTTCTGTGGGGACTTCAGGCAGATCCTCCCTGTCGTCCTCAATGGCACCAGAGCCAACATTGTCAACGCCTGTCTGAAGAAGTCCTACCTGTGGCGGAGCATGGTTGTTAAACATCTAACCACCAACATGAGAGCCCCACCTGTCTGGAAATCCCCAGACAGCCAGCTTCGCCAAACTTCTGCTTGACAATTGGCAATGGTGCCATTGAGCCATCAGAGTTTCCAGATACTATATCGGTCCCATCGCACTATGCCAGTTTTCAGATAGCCAGGAGGATCTGATAGACGTAATCTACCCGGATCTTCATGCTCACTGTGCAGACTCAGACTGGTTAGCGGAAAGGGGCCATAATCTCCTCCCTGAACGAGACTGTCAACAGGCTGAACAGAAAAATCGTAGCTGACTTCCCTGGAGAGGAAACTCTGTACAGATCTGTTGACACGGCCAAGAATGATGATGAGGCAGTCCTTTATCCGCAAGAACTCCTGAACTCCATTGAGATTTCTGGACTTCCACACTGCATGAACTGTTTGCTGAAATCTGGAGTCCCCATCATTCTCCGCTCACTGGACCCGCCAAAGGTGACCAATGGCACCCGATGTGTCATCACCAGACTGCACAGGAACGTTGTAGAAGCGAAAATATCCTGTGCCCGCCCCTACAAAGGTGAACCGGTGCTGCTCCCCAGAATTCCTCTGGAACCCACGGACTCACCCCTGCCATTCCAGTTCCGACGGCTTCAGTTTCCCATGAAACCAGCTTTCGCTCTGACAATCAACAAGAGCCAGGGTCAGACATTTTCATCCCTTGGGGCAGACCTGACCGTTCCGTGTTTTACACATGGAATGTTCTACGTTGCAGCATCACGAACTGGAAGCGCAGAAACACTGACTATACTTGCGCCAAACAGGGAGACCAGAAATGTTGTCTACCCAGAGGCCCTCCAATAGACATGATACATCGTGAAAATGCAATTTTTTCACAGAGTTGTCATGTTTGAGTTGGGTTTAACGTCCGTGCCCAAAATCAAGGATATGCAGACGGCTGGTCCGTCACATTAGCCTGACACCTGCGGGGCCAGGGTGGATATCGAGGTGAACTATGGTCATTTTAGCTGGAAACATTCCACGTGAAAATTTCCAAGACCAAGCCGGGATTCGAAACCACGACCTTTGGATCATGAGTCCCAGCGCCTTATCCACTAGGTTATGGCGGCCCCTAAAGTACAGGCATTCCTCTATCGACTGTGTATCGCATTACGAAAAAAATTCGTGAGGGAAAAACAGATTGGAGAGGCAAGAAGGGAGTAGGCGTCTGAAGAAATTGGGTGAAGTAGATAGGAGGAAACTGGGGCGATTGGTTCGGCATTGGAAAAATGAAACAACCAAGCTGAATTTTAGTGTATTGTCTTTTAAAGTGGTGAGAAAGAGGGGTGGCCAAGAAAATTATTGTACAGATATACCCGAGGCGAAGTACAACCGGCTAGTGGTGTGTGTGTGTGTGGTGTTGTGTGTGTGTTGTGTGTGTGTGTTGTGTGTCGTGTGTGTGTGAAACAATCAAAAACTCATCGTAAACAACCAGTGTTGATTTCACTATTCACATCATCGAACATGCCCTCTAACAGTAGGATCTATCTAAAGGTCAATTCACGTCAGCATCTTAATTTCTTATCTGCTGTCTGTACTAACAAGTGTTTCAATGCTTGAGATATTTTTTAACTTTCGACCTCTCTTTTCGCACATTGGTGACATGCGAACGCTCTGACACCTGTCCCTCCCCACAGAGGCACAGAAAAAAAATACGTGGATGACAATTAAAGCAGCATCGGCCGTCTTTTGATCGCTGTCCATCCACCTGTCTTAAAATCTTCATCAGAGAATATAGCCAAGCGTGAACCCTTGGGGTTCCGTATAAGTTAAATGCAAAGCACACGGCATGTTAGCTGCATGCAATGACAACAAATGGCTGTGTGAATTGCAAACATCCCATTGTCTATAGAAAGACGGATATAGAGTTTATAGGAAAACAGTATGTAAAAAACACGACAAAATCACAATCTCTGACACTCAACACTTCTCGTCTGAAAACAGTTTCTAATTATGACCTAGGATAAATCACAAGCTTAATGACACAGACTGTAACTTGATGTGTCAGATATGTGGAAAAACTGAGGACAAAGCGGGACCTTGGAAGATTATTAACACACAAGGAGGGATCGTATTTTATTCTGTTGTCCCTCTCGTACAAGCAATTTTTACCTGATTCATTGGCAGTCAACAGCTTATTCCCTGTTATGGTTTCCAAGCGAGTCAGCTGACGCCAAAGTCATGCTTGAGTGCTGCTAGTTCCACTCGTTCGAGTTTTTTTGGCCTTGAGGTTTTTTGGTGCAGTGAAGAACGCTGTCATGGCCCTAGGTCCAGTCTTGATCGGCACAGGACTCCTGTCAGGTAGAAAAACAGATCATGCTCTCTGGTGTAGCCCCAGGGTTCCTTGCTTAGCGATTTTAATGAGTTCCCAATGCTCTAGTGGCCTTGGTGGTGAGGCTCCCTGATGTGGTTCTCCCAGGTGAAGTTGGGAGTGATGGTCCACGCCCAGAACTTGGCAGTCCTTGCTGAGGAAATATGCTGGTCGGCGACCTGATGTTT
>JADBJO010007393.1:96783-113674 GCA_016801955.1 Conus betulinus | reverse complement strand
CCAGACAGGAAGTGTTGCTGAGCGGAAGACGTCCAGGACGCCCAAGGTCCACCTCAAGGCAGCAGGACAGGTTTGTTGTCCTGTCGGCTCTGAGGCAGAGAACGGCCACTTCCGACACACTCAGGGGGGGGCAGCTGCAAGCAGCCGGCAATGTCACCGTCAGTGACCAGACCATTCGGAACCGGTTGAGAGAGGCACACCTGCGCTCAAGACGACCAGCCGTCCGTCCTGTCCTGACACCAGCTCACCGTGCTGCTCGTTTGGCTTGGGCCCAGCGTCACTTAGCATGGACCAGAGATCAGTGGGCAAGAGTATTGTTTTACTGACGAGTCCCGCTTTGCCTTATCATTTCATGACGGCAGGAACCGTGTCTGGCGGCGGCAAGGAGAACGCTATCACGATGGTCTCGTGAGCGAGCGTGATCGCTATGGTGGTGGATCCATAATGGTGTGGGGAGGGATGGCACGGAACTACAGAACCCCCCTGCACATGGTGCAAGGCAACCTCAATGGTGTGGGCTACAGGGATGGCATCCTGCAGCCCCTTGTGCTGCCAGCGCTGCAAGCTATTGGACCAGGCGCGGTACTTCAAGACGACAACGCCAGACCTCACAGGGCTCGAGTCGTCAACAACTTTCTTCAGCAGCAACACGTGATCCACATGGACTGGCCAGCCTGCTCACCGGACCTTAATCCAATCGAGCACCTATGGGATGTGCTGGGCCGGCGACTTCGAAGCAATCACCCCCCGCCAGTTGACCTCAACCAGCTGTTCCAGTTCCTTGAGCAGGAGTGGCAGGCAATACCCCAGATGACTCTGAGGACTCTGACTCAATCCATGAGGCAAAGGTACATCGCGTGCATCCACGCAAGTGGCAGGACACACACGTTACCGACTGTGTTTTTGTGTATCTCTGGCGTTCTGACTTTTGAAAAGATGGGTAGTGGACTTGAAACTGACAAAACATGCTGTTCAAATCAATTTTGTCATAATCTGTGTCATTGATGTTTTGATTAATGGCTGAAGTAAAGTTCGAAAGCATTGTTTTGGGTTGTTTCCGTTCTGTTGTGAAATAGCGAGAGAATTTCCAAGTGGCCTTTCAATGGAGTTGCATTGTCAGACATGAGTCACTCCCATTTGCGATTGAGAAATTAAAAATTTAAACCCAGCTAAGGCACAGGGGCCAGATGGTATACCCCCTAGAGTACTGAAGGCTATTGACAAAAAGGGGAAAGGGTATGGGATCACAGGCAATGTACTCCTTGGATACAACACTTTCTACACTACCGAACTCAGTGCGTTCGTATTGGGGAAGGAAAGTCATCCTGTAGCTGTGGTAATAAGTGGGATCCCCCAAGGAAGCATCCTTGGCCCCAGTACTCTTTACAATTTTCATAAATGATCTCCCAAACTGTATCGAATCACTTGCAAAATATTTGCTGATGATACTAAAATATACGATAGTGGGACAAATAGTACTAAAAATACAAAATGACCTCATAAACTACAAACCTGGTCAGACACATGGAACTTATATTTTAATGTTGAAAAGTGTGCAAAGTCAGCACTTAGGAAATGAAAATCCTAAAATGGTATATTCATTGAAATTGGATAATAAATCACAAAATATCACACATGTACCCAAGAAAAGGACCTGGGAGTTGTTTTCGATGACCAATTATCGTTTGACCCACACATAGAAGGAGCTGTGAACAAAGCAAACAAGATGGTTGGAATATTCAAGAGAACATTTACTACTAACCAAAGAGACATTTTTTTGAAATTGCACACAAGGCCTTGGTGATGCCCCGCCTGGAGCATGGAAATACGATTTGGTCCCATTCTTAAAGCGACAGTCCCTAGTGCTGGAAGGAGTCCAAAGACAAGCTACAAAAGCTGATTAAAGAATGTTCGAAGATGGAGTATAAAGAAAGGTTAAAATATTTAAGACTACATTCAGTGAAAGGATCGAGAAGAATAAGAGGGGGATTTAATTGAAATGTATAAGATTTTTCACGGTATAGAAGAAGTAGATAAGGACAAACTATCTAAGTTCTCTGGGTATAACAAAACAAGAAATTCAGAAGACGAACTTTTCAAACAACATTGTTCAACAAACCACAGACTTTACTCCTTCAGTCAGAGAGAATTATCTAAAATTGGAACTCGTTACCATATGAAGTAAAGCATGCACAAAGTGAACTCCTCAAAGGTCTTATTGACACTCAAGAGAAAATTTGATGAAAAATGTTATGATTACGATGAAAAATAAATGCGCAATCCAAATATACCAGTTAAAACCAAGATATAAAAGGATGGGGCATATATAGGCCTGTACAGCCTCGACTGAAGTCAGCCCCTACCACCACCACTATACTACTACTCAAACATGTGAGCATACATGACCTGTGCGGAACCAGTCTTATCTAGCACAAGCATTTTGCTCTTAGAGGCCACGAAAGGTCATGGGGATCAGCCTGGACATTGTGACTTGTTTACAATGTTCTTCCTTACATCCAGAATTTCATCTGGCAATGCTTTAAAACATTCTCAGAATTAGTGAAATTAGAGTTCGACTGGCAAAGAAAACGTCTGCCAGAGGAGGTTGCAAAAACTGTAGCAGTCCGTCATCAGGGCTGTTACTCTAGTAACCTCCTTGATATGGTCGTAAACTGTTGGCTTTCTTCGTTTTTCTTTTCATTTCTTCTTCGTACCCAAGTCATCGGAAAAGTCTGCACATTTACATATGTATATCTCAAAACTTTACTAAATCAAATTAAGACTGGGTGTATGCACATGAGCGTGTATGTGTGCATGTATGTGTCTGCATCGATGCATATGTTCGTGTGTATTGGTGTGTGCATGCACATGCATATGTATGCATACATGCAGATCTCTGTGTGTGTGTGTGTGTGTGTGTGTGTGTGTGTGTGTGTATGGGTGTGATGTGTTTGAGTGTGTGTGTGTGTGTGTGTGTGTGTGTGTGTGTGTGTGTGTTTGGGGAGAAGAGGCAGAGAAATGAAGGAGGGGTGGATGAGGGGAACAGGGTGGACAGAGAGAGAGGTGGCTATTTTTTATGACAGCGTTGATGATCTTGGACAAAGTCATGTTTTCTAAGAGTGGATTGCCAAGGAGGGCGTTGGAACAAGAAACAAGACTGCGGAATGCTGTTGTGCAAGAAAGGATGGAGGAAGGGTAAGTGCCAGACTCCCTTGTCAATCACTATTGTGTTCATTTTGGGGGTGCAGCATGGACCCATTAATACATTAGTTGAAAGAAATGTTGTAGGAAATTGGGTTGCAGGCGATGGAGGTTTGCAGGCACAACATGAAAATATTCACACAAAAGCAGCAGTTTCTCTTCTACAGTCTCTTCAAATCTGGTTTCCTTTCATCTGCGCAGTAGTGAAGGAAGTAATTCATAACCATAGAGACTAAATGAAGAATAGTTTAGTTGGTTTTGCCCTCTATACATGTCATGATGTGTGCTTCATGCGATGCTTGCACAGTTGTACAAGTTACAGTTTTAACATCCTCACAAAAAAGGATTGTTCATACTGGTTGTCATTTTAAGATCAAAATAATATAGAAATAAAAAACAAATAAAAAAAATAAAAATAATCATCCAGTGCTGCTTCCTTCTTATCTCCATTTTCTACTGGAATATGAGCATTGCGATGATACTCATCAGGTCTCGGCGTTAGTAAATGTTCATATGTTTTGCTTTTATGGTCAGAGAACACATGAAAAAAAAATCTTCTTCAGACACTATGCCCAGTTGTAATATTTTATTGACACTTGCCATTCATTCTGTTTAAAAGTTTCTGTTTATTAAATATTGCAGATTTTTTTTTCATGTGTTCTCTGACCATAAAAGCAAAACATATGAACATTTACTAAACGCCGAGACCTGATGAGATCATCGCAATGCTCATATTCCAGTAGAAAATGGAGATAAGAAGGAAGCAGCACTGGATGATTATTTTTATTTTTTTATTTGTTTTTATTTCTATATTATTTTGATCTTAAAATGACAAACCAGTATGAACAATCCTTTTTTGTGGAGGATGTTAAACTGTAACTTGTACAACTGTGCAAGCATGAAGCACACATCATGACATGTATAGAGGGCAAAAACCAACTAAACTATTCTTCATTTAGTCTCTATGGTTATGAATTACTTGCCTTCACTACTGCAGATGAAAGGAAACCAGATTTGAAGAGACTGTAGAAGAAAACTGCTGCTTTGTGTGAATATTTTCATGTTGTGCCTGCAAACCCTCCAGCCTCCCAATTTCCTACAACATTTCTTTCAGACTAATGTATTAATGGTCCATGCTGCACCCCCAAAATGAACACAATAGTGATTGACAAGGGAGTCTGGCACTTACCCTTCCTCCATCCTTCTTGCACAACAGCATTCCGCAGTCAGTCTTGTTCCAACGCCCTCCTTGGAATCCACTCTTAGAAAACATGACTTGGTCCAAGATCATCAACGCTGTCATAAAAATAGCCACCTCTCTCTCTGTCCACCCTGTTCCCCTCATCCACCCCTCCTTCATTTCTCTGCCTCTTCTCCCCAAACACACACACACACACACACACACACACACACACACACACTCAAACACACACACACATACACACACACACACACACACACACACACACACACACACAGAGATCTGCATGTATGCATACATATGCATGTGCATGCACACACAATACACACGAACATATGCATCGATGCAGACACATACATGCACACATACACGCTCATGTGCATACACCCAGTCTTAATTTGATTTAGTAAAGTTTTGAGATATACATATGTAAAATGTGCAGACTTTTTCCGATGACTTGGGTACAAGAAGAAATGAAAAGAAAAACGAAGAAAGTTACGACCATATCAAGGGGTTACTAGAGTAACAGCCCTGATGAATGACTGCTACAGTTTTTGCAACCTCCTCTGGCAGACGTTTCTTTGCCAGTCGAACTCTAATTTCACTAATTCTGAGAATGTTTTAAAGCATTGCCAGATGAAAATTCTGGATGTAAGGAAGAACATTGTAAACAAGTCACAATGTCCAGGCTGATCCCCATGACCTTTCGTGGCCTCTAAGAGCAAAATGCTTGTGCTAGATAAGACTGGTTCCGCACAGGTCATGTATGCTCACATGTTTGAGTAGTAGTAGTAGTGGTGGTGGTAGGGGCTGACTTCAGTCGAGGCTGTACAGCCTATATATGCCCCATCCTTTTATATCTTGGTTTTAACTGGTATATTTTGGATTGCGCATTTATTTTTCATCGTAATCATAACATTTTTCATCAAATTTTCTCTTGAGTGTCAATAAGACCTTTGAAGGAGTTCACACTTTGTGCATGCTTTACTTCATATGGTAACGAGTTCCAATTTTAGATAATTCTCTGACTGAAGGAGTAAAGTCTGTGGTTTGTTGAACAATGTTGTTTGAAAAGTTTCGTCTTCTGAATTTCTTGTTTTGTTATACCCAGAGAACTTAGATAGTTTGTCCTTATCTACTTCTTCTATACCGTGAAAAATCTTATACATTTCAATTAAATCCCCTCTTATTCTTCTCGATCCTTTCATTGAATGTAGTCTTAAATATTTTAACCTTTCTTTATACTCCATCTTCGAACATTCTTTAATCAGCTTTGTAGCTTGTCTTTGGACTCCTTCCAGCACTAGGACTGTCGCTTTAAGAATGGGGACCAAATCGTATTTCCCATGCTCCTGGCGGGGCATCACCAAGGCCTTGTGCAATTTCAAAAAAATGTGTCTCTTTGGTTAGGTATCTAAATGTTCTCTTGAATATTCCAACCATCTTGTTTGCTTTGTTCACAGCTCCTTCTATGTGTGGGTCAAACGATAATTGGTCATCGAAAACAACACCCAGGCTTTTCTTGGGTACATGTGTGATATTTTGTGATTTATTATCCAATTTCAATGAATATACCATTTTAGGATTTCATTTCCTAAGTGCATGACTTTGCACTTTTCAACATTAAAATATAAGTTCCATGTGTCTGACCAGGTTTGTAGTTTATGAGGTCATTTTGTATTTTAGTACTATTTTGTCCACTATCGTATATTTTAGTATCATCAGCAAATATTTTGCAAGTTGATTCGATACAGTTTGGGAGATCATTTATGAAAATTGTAAAGAGTACTGGGCCAAGGATGCTTCCTTGGGGGATCCCACTTATTACCACAGCTACAGATGACTTTCCTTCCCCAATACGAACGCACTGAGTTCGGTAGTGTAGAAAGTGTTGTATCCAAGGGAGTACATTGCCTGTGATCCCATACCCTTTCCTTTTTGTCAATAGCCTTCTATGCGGTACAGAGTCGAATGCCTTTTGGAAATCAAGATTATGGCGTCAAAAGGAACTTTATCATCCAATAACTGTGTAAAATCCTCCATAACTTCTAGTAGTTGAGTAATACAAGAATGTTTATGTCTAAAACCATGCTGGCACGGGGTATAAATATTATTAATCGTCAGATGTGTGACAACAGCATCCCTTATAAAGCTGTCAATAGCCTTGCAAGCTATACAGGTAAGACTAACTGGTCTATAGTTACCAGGATTAGATTTGGATCCTTTCTTCAAATAATTTGGCTGTAACTTCTGCCTTTTTCCAATCATCTGGTAGGATTTCTGTTTCTAAAGTCCTGTTATATAAGATACATAAGGGAAGTGATAGCTCCTTACAGAGTTCTTTAAGTACTCTAGGGGGTATACCATCTGGCCCCTGTGCCTTAGCTGGGTTTAAATTTTTTAATTTCTCAATCGCAATGGGAGTGACTCATGTCTGACAATGCAACTCCATCTGTCTACTTGCATTCTTGTATATGCTCAAAACAATTGAAAGGCCACTTGAAAATTCTCTCGCTATTTCACAACATTCAGCCATTAATCAAAACATCAATGACACAGATTAATGACAAAATTGATTTGAACAGCATGTTTTGTCAGTTTCAAGTCCACTACCCATCTTTTCAAAAGTCAGAACGCCAGAGATACACAAAAACACAGTCAGTAATGTGTGTGTCCGCCACTTGCGTGGATGCACGCGATGTACCTTTACCTCATGGATTGAGTCTGAGTCCTCGGAGTCATCTGGGGTATTGCCTGCCACTCCTGCTCAAGGAACTGGAACAGCTGGTTGAGGTCAACTGGCAGGGGGTGATTGCTTCGAAGTCGCCGGCCCAGCACATCCCATAGGTGCTCGATTGGATTAAGGTCCGGTGAGCAGGCTGGCCAGTCCATGTGGATCACGTGTTGCTGCTGAAGAAAGTTGTCAACGACTCGAGCCCTGTGTGAGGTCTGGCGTTGTCGTCTTGAAGTACCGCGCCTGGTCCAATAGTTTGAAACGCTGGCAGCACAAGGGGCTGCAGGATGCCATCCCTGTAGCCCACACCATTGAGGTTGCCTTGCACCATGTGCAGGGGGGTTCTGTAGTTCTGTGCCATCCCTCCCCACACCATTATGGATCTACCACCATAACGATCACGCTCGCTGACGAGACCATCGTGATAGCGTTCTCCTTGCCGCCGCCAGACACGGTTTCTGCCGTCATGAAATGATAAGGCAAAGCGGGACTTGTCAGTAAACAATACTCGTGCCCACTGATCTCTAGTCCATGCTAAGTGACGCTGGGCCCAAGCCAAACGAGCAGCACGGTAAGCTGGTGTCAGGATGGCTGGTCGTCTTGAGCGCAGGTGTGCCTCTCTCAACTTCCGAATGGTCTGGTCACTGACGGTGACATTGCTGGCTGCTTGCAGCTACCCCCTGAGTGTGTCGGAAGTGGCCGTTCTCTGCCTCAGAGCCGACAGGACAACAAACCTGTCCTGCTGCCTTGAGGTGGACCTTGGGCGTCCTGGACGTGTCCGCTCAGCAACACTTCCTGTCTGGTTGAAGCAGTCTCTCAAAGTCTGAATGACTGAATGGGCGACTGACAGTCGACGACCAACCTCTCACACCCCCACGCCCTCCTGAAGCCACGCAATTGCCCGCCCTTGGTCATCCTGACTCAGTCGTTGTCTCCGAGGCATGGTTGCAAAAGTGCCGTAAACACAGGCATAAATGCCCACCAGTCTCTCAAAACTGGCTGACCTGTGTTCAGATAAGACATGGGTTGCACGTGCATTGCAGTATTCCTGCAGTTCAGATGTGCTCTGTTGCACAGGCCTGTTTGATTTGCACCCTTTTTTTCGTGCAGTATGTGCACATTTCAGTTCACCGCTGTGGTGTGCATGACACAGACTGAGTTGATTTCTGATCAAATTCAAGTTGACTGATCAGGCATGCAACCAAATTCAGTAAGTTTGGATGAGTCAAACAAGGTACCCTAAAAAGTGGTAGTGGCCTTTCAATTGTTTTGAGCGGTATAGAATAGGTACATTAGTAACATTTTCACGGGTAAAGACACTCACAAAGAAATCATTTAGTATTCTGCTTTATCTATATCTGTGACTGCCATTTCCCCATCGTTCTTTTTTTTATGCACTTATACCAATGTTTACTTTAGTTCTTTGTTGTACATATTTCCAGAAACATTAAGGATTAGCTTTACAATCATTTGCAATCTCATGCTCAAAATCTCGTTTTAACCTCCTGAATTCCTTTGTACATGCATTCCTTACTTTTTTGTAACTTTGGTAATCCCATGTTTGTTTGTTTTTCTTTTTTTTATACTTCCTATAGAATTTGTTTTTTCTTGACCAATTTAATTGCATTTTTAGTCATCTAATCTGGGGTTCTTCTCTTATTTATCTGCAATTTTACTTTAGGAATGAATTCTTCCATGCAGCCATGGATCAATTCCTGAAGAAAATTCCACATCTCATTTACGTCTAAGTTCTGAATAGAAGCCCAGTCCACTGAGTTTAATTTTTTCCTCCTTGGTGTGTAGTTTCCTCTATTCACGTTATATTTGTATTTCACATCTTCATCCTCTTTTTTGAAGCTAACATACAGTTGAAATGCAGTCACTTCGTGATCACTCTTTCCCAGGGGGTCTTGATGAGAAATATCTGAAATAAGATTACTTTATTTAACTAAAACTAAGTCAAGAACATTGGATTTCGGACCAGATCGATGTCTTGTGGGTTTACACACTTTTTGGATTAGGTAAGCATCTCTGATACATTCTACAAACTAAGCTCATTTGAACTAATGCTTTCATTGTCCCATCTCAGTTTGGGGAAATTGAAATCGCCCATGATACATACTTTGCCATATTTTGTAATTATGTCACTCTTTAATAGGTTATATAGGTTCTCTGTATTATCTTTTGATGTGTTAGGACTTCTGTATACACAGCCCACAAGAAATTTCTCCTTCCTTGGTGTTAAGAATTCGCACCATACGGACTCTTCAAAATCAGAATCGGTCAGTTTGCTACATTCTTGTACATTCAACATTTATTCATGTATAGGATTGCTCCTCTTTTTTGTTGTTTATTTACAAACACGCCATAACCTTGGATATGTAATTCAGCTGCAGTTAGTACTGAGACAGCATTCTTAGGATGGTTTTCTGTTAACGCTACAATATGTGGACCACAAGAGTCCATTCTTGCCTTCAACTCATCCAGTTTATTTGACAAAATATCTGCATTACTATGCAAGACCGTCAATAATGGAATCATGATTAGCTTTGGAGATGCTTTCTTTTGTATTTACAGGATAACTGTTTACAGGACTATGTACTGCATTTCCTGATTTCACTGAATCAGACAGTCAGCCTGACACTTGGGAGGCAGAGGCTTCTCCCCCTTGGCCTTGGCCTTGGCCTCGGATGGGACCTTTGCATCCTTGCCAGTTTCCTGTGTACCCTCTGCACCTCTCTCTGTCTCTCTTCACAATGCTCCATTTCTGATCACTAGACCCTTCTCTCCCGCTTCTTCTCTCTCTTCTTCTTTTCCTCTCTTAAATCTCTGTATTCCTGTCTCTCTCTGTGGGTGTATAATCTGGGTTTATGTAAATCATATGCTTCTGATCTGTCACATAATGAACATACCTGCTCATTTTCACAAAGATCGGCCAAGTACTTTCTGAGATTCCATATAGATTAAAAACCCGTTACAGGCCGTTACAGCGGTTAGTAACGGCTATAACGGTGAACTAAAACGACGGGCATCATCCGTGACCCATAAAGAACATACCTGCTAAATTTCACAAAGATCCGACAAGTACCTTCTGAGATATTCCATAAAGAAGAAAAAACAGTTACAGGCCGCTACAGCCGTTAGTAACGGCTGTAACGGTAAAAAAATAACACATCGGGCATCATCTTTGGCCCGTAATGAACATACCTACAAATTTTCAGAAAGATCGGCCCAGTAGTTTGTCTGGAGCGAGTGGAACACATCAATTTTGACCAGGGACGGAGGCGCGCGCGCGCGCACGCACGCACGCACTCTGACTAACTGAAACCAATTTATTGTCAGATTAAACTCAAAGTTTGTACTGACAAAACGCACGCACACACGCACACACACACACAGAGCATTTCTTAGTTCCCATTCTAAAGTATTCCCTGCTCTATTGGGAGTACAAAAAGTGGCTACAAAGCCATCATTCAAGTATGGAAAAGCTAAAAAAAAAAAAAAAAAAAGCAATAGTCCTCCAAAGCGAAGAAAACATTATAGAAAATCACAATGCCACTCATCTAATTTTCGGCCACGTGGCCTTTTTCATTGTTTTGGTTTTTTTTTCTCTTGAAAAAGGCCACGTGGCCGAAAATTAGAAGAGTGGCATTGTGATTTTCTATAAAAAGAAAATAGGTATTTGACGAAGGTCAAGGTCAAGGCTAGCTCAGGAAGTACTTTTGCTGACGACTTGTGTTTGATTTTTCTTGTATTTAAAATAATTTGACAATGGAGTTTGAAAATAAAATGCAACGTCGTTACTAACGGCTATAACAGTAAACTAAAACATCGGGCGTCATCCGTAACCCATAGTGAACATACCTGCTAATTTTCACAAAGATCGGCCATGTACTTTCCCATAAAGAAGAAAAAACTGTTACAGGCCGTTACAGCCGTTAGTAACAGCTATAACGGGGTAAACTAAAACAACAGGCATCATTCGTAAACCATAGTGAACATACCTGCTAATTTTCACAAAGATCGGCCAGGTTCTTTATAAGATATTCCATGAAGACGAAAAAACCGTTACAGACCGTTACAGCCGCTAGTAACGGCTATAACTGGGTCAACTAAAACATCGGGCATCATCCGTGACCCATAATGAACATACCTGCTATTTTTCTCAAAGATCGGCAAGTACTTTCGGAGATATCCTATAAAGAAGAAAAACCGTTACAGCCGTCAGTAACGGCTATAACGGTAAACTAAGACATCGGGCATCATCCGTGACCCATAACAAACACACCAAATTTGCAAAAAGATTGGCACAGTAGCTTTGTCTGGAGCAAGTGGAACACATTTTGACCCCGGACGGGCGGACACACACACACACACACACACACACACACGCACACACACACAGAGCATTTCTTCGTTCCCATTCTAAAGTACTCCCAGATCTATAAGAATAAAAAAAAAAAATTGTTTAAGATTGCTGAAACTGTTTTTTTTTTTTTTTTTTACTGGTTACAGTCAAAAATACACAGAAAATCGGTTGTTGTCACTTGAAGTTAAACTACTCAGTGCACGCGAAGAAGAGAATGGCAGCGAGGTTTCGAGTTCACACTACTAACCCACTAACCTGGATCTGGATAAGTGTGTCGCTAAACATCGATTTACTGGCATAGGCGCGGCGATAGGGTTGCGCAGCGCGCGCTGCAGCACGATGATATTTTCGGCTTCTGGCTTTTGCCAGAGCCGACTTGAAACTGTCGAATTGACATTTGGTGGACGACGTTATCGTCGAGGTGGTTCAAGCGCAACAGAACCAAGGGTACGTACCTAGTGTGGTTGAAAGAAACTAAAATGTCTGCAAGAAGTGGACAAAGATTAGGGTCTACAGGTAGCAGGGCTACAAATGACGAAAACATGATATCGGACATAAAGCACTTAGCTCCTATAGGCAAAAGTGATCATGAGGTTTTAATGTTGTCTTTGTACTTACGGGAGGACTGTGACAGTACAAAGTGTCCGCAGGTAGAAAGTGTCCGCACGCGGACACTTTGTTCCCTGCGGACACTTCCCCGTGAAATCTGCGGACACTTTGTTCCGCGAGGTGACATAATTATAACTTGCAAAAGCGGAACAAAGTGTCCGCAGCCGTTTCAGCCTCAGTGTGAGTGGGTGAATGTGCACGTACACTCCCATGCGCGTGCGCGTGCGTACGCAGGCGCGCGCGCGCGCGTTTGTGTGTGTGTGTGTGTGTGTGCGCGCGCGCGCGCGCGCGCGCGCGCATATCTTAATTTTTTTTAAATTGTGTTAAAATTTGTTGACTACTTTTTTGTGCAACAGTGCACAAAGGTTAGATTACGCTCACGTGCCCACGCGCGCTCACACACACGCACACACGTACGCGCGCGCGCACACACACACACGCATGCATTCACGCGCATCCACTTTGTTCCGCTTTTGTAAGTTATATGTCACCTCGCGGAACAAAGTGTCCGCAGGATTTCTGCCTGCGGACACTTTGTACCGTCACAGAGGACCAAGATCAAGAAGAACCAAAGCAGCCATACAATTTTAAGAGAGGGAAGTTTATACAAATGAAAGAAGAAGAACTGAAGAAGATTGACTGGAACAAACTCAATGATCTTGGAGTAGAACAATGTTGGAAGGAAATCAAGAGTATGTTTTTTCTTTGAAAGAAAAAAAATGTTCCAAAACAAATTAGTAAGAATAATGATAAAAAAAAACAGAAACCAAAGTGGATGAATGCAAAGACAATGAAATTTGTAAAAAAAAATTAAAAAAAAAAAAAAAAAAGAGAATATGATATGTACCAGAGGTTTTTAGTCACCAAACAGGGGAAAGATGATCAAAATTATATTAAAGCATGAAATGCTTGTAACAAAAAAAAAAAAAAAAAAAAAAAAGAGAGAGAGAGAAGCAAAAAAAAGGAATTTGAAAAGAAGCTATCAAAGGAATGTAAAAATAACCCAAAAGCTTTCTGGAGATATGTGCAATCTAAAACAAAGATGAATACAGGAGTGAGTCCTTTAGTAACTAAAGAAGGTGACACAGTAGAGACAGATAGTGGAAAGGTGGATATTTTGAATTCATTTTTTTTTTCTAGTGTATTGACAAGGGAAGATATCAATGATATACCTACTCTAAGTCCAGCTTTAAGGTCAAAAAGTATAATTTTGGAAAATGTAGACATTTCTGTGGAATCAATAAAAAAAGAAACTTCAATCTCTGAACCCAAAGAAAGCATGTGGTCCTGATGCCATTCCATCAAGACTGCTAAAAGAACTGAATGAGGAGATGGCCTTCCCACTTCATATACTTTTTACTAAGTCTGTTGAAGAGATGATAGTGCTTTCAAACTGGAAAACTGCTACAGTTATACCAGTATTCAAAAAAGGTACGAGAACAGGTCCAGGGAATTACAGACCAGTGAGTTTAACATGCATTATATGTGAAATCTTAGAATCATTTATTAGAGAGGCTATTGTTAAACATATGACAGAAAAGAAATTGTATGCTGAGTGCCAACATGGATTTTGTAAAAACAGACCTTGTGTGACTCAACTCCTAGAAATGATGGAAGACTTTACAAAGGAGATTGGTAAAGTTGAGAATATAGATGTATTGTATTTAGATTTTAGAAAAGCGTTTGACTCAGTACCACATGAAAGACTACTAAAGAAATTGGAGTCTTATGGAATAATAGGCAATGTACTTGGTTGGGTTAGAGACTTTCTATCAAAAAGAACTCAAAAGGTAAGGATTGGTAGTTCTTTCTCTCGTAGTGCTGATGTCATAGTAGTGGGATACCACAAGGCAGTATTTTGGGACTAATATTATTTACTGAGTTTATAAATTATCTCCCTGTCAAATTAAAAAGTACATGTAATTTTTTTGCAGATGACACAAAACTTTATAGTTCTCCAAAATTGCATCAGGAATTACAAAAGGATATTGAAACATTAGTACAATGGTCTGAAGCTTGTAATCTATACTTTAATGCAGAAAAATGTAAAGTACTCCATACTGGTAAATCGAACCCACAAAACAATTATATAATCAAAATTGGGGACAAGGAAATAAAAGTGTCTAAATGTGAGGAAGAAAAAGATCTAGGTGTGACTTTTAATACAAACTTGCTATTTGATAAACACATTGCAAATAGTATTAACAAGACTAACAGAATGATTGGAATAATAAAAAAAGCTTTTACATTTATAGAAAAGGACACTTTCTTACAATTGTGGAAGACATTAGTGAGACCCATTCTTGAATATGGCAGTACTGCATGGTATCCAATGTTAAAGAGACAATCAGAATGTCTAGAACAGGTTCACAGAAGAGCAACAAAGATGATCCATAGTATTAAGGATTACTCGTACCAAGAAAGATTAAAATATTTGCAACTTCAACACTAAAAGCAAGAAGAGTAAGCAGAGACTTGATTCAGACATATTATAAGATATTAATGGTTTTGATGATATTAACAAAGCATGCTTTTTTTTGTACTCCACAGATCAATACTACAAGAAACAGTGAAGATAAGATATTCAAACAATGTTCCAGAACTAATTTGAGAAAATTTGCCTTTACTAACAGAGAAACCAATTATTGGAATAAATTACAAACTAACATCAAACGTGCACCAAGTACAAATACATTCAAGAACCTTATAGATAAACATGAATTAATGATTAAAATTAGACATGACTTTGAGAAGACTGAGCTAGTCAACTACCGGACCAATAAGACACCAAAAAATAGAAGGGGCGTAAAAAGCCTAAACAGGCTAAGTTGTTTTAATACAACATCCCATCCTGATCCTGAGAGTTGGATAACCCAATAATAGCGGAACCTTGCTCTACATGCAAATCATATGTCGAATCGTAGTAATGGGATTGTTCAAAATTGAATATGAAATCATTTCAGAAATTGGAAATGTATAAGAATTTAAACTGTGTTCTGAATGGTTGAGAGTTTATGAGATAACGGCTTACGGTGCCAGGCTCTGTCCCATTCTCAGCCATGAGAATCATCCCACATACATACACATACTTTCTCGTGCACACACTCGCATTCATTCTGCTGGCTTGCACACAGGCACATATAGACACACTCTCAGGCAAGGATCTATACACGCACACACAAACAAGGGCATGCTTGCATTCACTTACACACATGTGCATTATCTGTTTTACATTGCATGCATACACACACACACACACACACACACACACACACACACACACACACACACACACACACACACACACACACACAAAAACTGCATAGTATAGTTTTGCAGAGTGAAATGCCCTACTGTGACAAAGATAATTGCCCAAGAATATGCTGTGTCAACAACGCAAGTTTGCTTCTGGTTGGGTGAATCGCCTTGACCCAGTGAATTTGAGTTAGATAGATGTTTTCAAACTGCATGCATGTGTGTGGCTGCAAGAGGTAAGTGATGGTATTTCAAATGAATACACTTATTTTGGCCATGATTTCACTTTCACAAGGGTCATTAGTTAGGGGAGTATTTGAGGGGTGAATATCTCTCTCTTGTCTCTCTCTCTGTCTCTGTCTCTCTCTCTCTCTCTCTCTCTCTCTCTCTCTCTCTCGTTCTCTCTGTGTCTTCTTGCAGTTACTGCTTTTGGGGAAACAGTCATGACACGTTTTCCACTTAATTTAACTTGTGTTTCTGATAACATGGACAGGTTGCTTGCTCAGTCCAGTTAGCCATTTTTCCGTATCTGTTTTTATCTTCTCTACGTGTGCATGTGTCCATCTGATTTAAGATTTTATGATAGAAAGAGTTGTAAGCCTTTCTGGTATGATTTAGATCATATATTTCAAAGGATGTTTTGCTTTGTTTGATTATGTATTTCTTCATTTATTTTTAAACGCCCATGTATAGAATTGACTTTGACGAGATGGCAGCCTTTGATATTGCCCCCCATGGTCAGCTGGGCTATAAACAATAATAATGATAGTAATAATGATTATTTGTGATGCTTAATCTTACATCATAAACCCTAAGCAAATACAGAGAAGGTTAAAGAAGACATAAATGAAACCAATGAGAAGATGAATAGTGCAATAAGTACCATGCACTTACAAACAAGGGTGCATATTGAGACACACCCTCGCACACACAGAAACACCCAACATGTGTGTGTGTGTGTGTGTGTGTGTGTGTGTGTGTGTGTGTGTGTGTGTGTGTGTGTGTGTGTGTTTCAAAAAACTATCGAT
Organism: Conus betulinus; assembly: GCA_016801955.1. Taxonomy (NCBI): domain Eukaryota; kingdom Metazoa; phylum Mollusca; class Gastropoda; order Neogastropoda; family Conidae; genus Conus; species Conus betulinus. The sequence continues at coordinate 97,277 of JADBJO010007393.1, read as the reverse complement.
TATGTGATATGCAACAACTTTCACAATTTCTGCAAATGTGAACTGCACATAAGGCTGTTATTGCTTGTTGGCTGCTGTGCTTTAACTCTTTCAACCTTATAACCATCATTGTTTGTTGTGAATCTGTGTTCTGCTTCAGTAAGAGCAAAGATGCTTCTCACACTGTTAAGTTCTCTGGCAACTTTGTGCCTTGAGCTTGTGACCCACTTTCTGTGACCAGCTTGGCATTCATCATGTCTTAGAGTCAGGTATGTGAAAGTCAGTATCACAATTTTTCTCTGTCAAGTCTATAGGCTCTTTCAGATGTGACACCAAAATGAAAATGCCCTGGAACAATCATATTTCTACAGCAATGAGGGGGAGAAGTCGGCAGAACTCCAGGTTTAATAAAATTGAAATCATGTGAGGTTCTGATGGTGATCTGTTTTGTGATTATTATATCAGCACTGTGTGTACATAGTTCAGAACTGAGCTGGATTGCATCAACTCACGTG
>JADBJO010007393.1:15000-89999 GCA_016801955.1 Conus betulinus | reverse complement strand
GCATGCAACACCACTTTGTTCACAGTTAACAGTGCAAAAACAAATATATATATATTTACATATTTATACAGATTTCATTCTGCTTCCAAACAGCCAGCTCAGCGGCTTGGTTTTGAGAAGATTCAAGTAAAACAAAAACAAAGAAAGCTTAGAACTTTTTCTTCTTTGCCTGAGATTTCTATCATTAACTTGTATAAGTACACCAGTCAATAATCGGTTGCCCTTTTAATCAAAACTGGAAACAGAAATGCTTCAGACATAGAACTTCAAACTAGCATGCATCTTGCACCAGCAGGCAACCTCTCTTGGTTTTGTTCCCTTTTTGAAAAAAAAAATCCTCATCCACTACAACCAATATGTACTAAATATATATATATAAAAAACAAACAAAAAAAAAAAACAAAAACCCTAAATAATATCAATCGCAACACACTCACTTTCTGTCAACAACACAAAAAAAAGGGGAAAAAAAGGAAAGCCGACCTAAAACTATTCAACATTTGTCTTTTTGCAACGACACAGCTGAGGTTAAAAACATTGGTCACCAACAATATGCCTTGTATTACTGCCCCCTCATTTGGCTGGTGTCATGAACTGTTTCAGGGAACAGGATCATTTAATCTTATCTATCGTTCTTCATCTGCCAGGAGGACAATTTGATCATCTGCATCTGTATATCAGATACAAGATCACAGACTGTTGCACCGCCCAGAAATGATGATCATGATGGTTATATTCATTAAAAGATGAACCCTATTGATATGTGATCCAGTTTTTCAAAGCAAGGAAAGAAACTCTGTGACTAAATACTCTAAGTGGGAGTTTCCCCCCTTGAATCTCAAGGTATGAAAATGCTCTCCCCTCCTTCTCCACTCACCGCTCCTGAAATTCACAAACAGCATATTTTTGTTAATGCTTTTTATGTTTCTGACAAAAACAATAATTACAACAAAAACTAAGTATTTCTGAGGCTTTTTGTCCTGTTAGACAAAAGTAATTCTGACAAAAATTAACAACTGGCTATGTTTCATATATTTATACTTCTATCACTTTTTAGCATTCATCGCTTTAAATTTTAGTTCCCAAAGTGAAGCAACTGCTTTAAATTTTAGTTATGATCACTTGTGTTCTTCTAATCAGAGTTCAAATGAAAAGTTCAATTTAAAATAAACACAAATCATAGGTTTGAGACACAATAAATGCTAGCATACCTAAATAGCTCCTATGTACAAGGTTGGCCTTTAATAGATATCTACCACATTTTACCATTTCACATGACAAAATGTTTGGAAAAAAAATACTGGCAAATGGTACTGTGTAACAATTTACTTTTTGCTTGACCAAAACTGCTGTAGGAAAGTAGACAGTTGTGTTTGTACTTACTGATGGCTATGAACTTTTTTGATTGACCTATTTGCCTTTGCCGAGTTTAGCGTGATCACTGTCTAGACCATCTGACAGAAGAGTAGAGCTGGAGTTCTTTGCGATCCCACTAATTCAGCCTGATCACTTGCAAACCTGCGGAACCCCGTCCTTCCCGTGCACAAGCACGCAGAAATAGGACCACACACGCACACTGACCTTTCAACAACAATCCATGTCCGTACTGGTGATTAGTACCTAGTACGAAAGAACTCAGAATGCACCAGACTATTAGTCAGCTTGCAGAGAGATATTGCCATGTGCGCTTGTATGCCCTACAACACAAATTTTGATAAAAGAAAAAAAAAAACAGCTGTTCCGACGACTTGGGATGAAAAAGGTACCAGATTCAAGTCATGACAACTGAGACTTTGGTCTGATCTGGAAACATCCATTCCGACTCCTGTGGATAGATAACAACGTGCTGGGCTGACCTGATTACGACTCATTGCACTGGGAATAGCTATTCAAATCTGTCGTGGATGAGCAATAGGTTAAGGAAGTGACTCGATAACAAGAAAGTCTTGGTCTGGGAGAAACAATTCAAACTTAAATGGTTGATAAGCTAGGGGATTAATCCGATTACAACACAAACTTGGTCTGAGAGAAACAGTTCAAACTATTGTGGATAAAGAACAACCAATAAGTGAAGGGACTGGTTCGATATCAGCACAGATTGGTCGAGGAGCGGCAGTTCCAGCTATTGGAGATGGACAATAAGGGAACTGACTAGATTACATCCAAAGGTGCATGGGATTCAGAGCCGTTCTGTCCTCAACCGCTGAAACAACCAGCCGTGAGCTATTCTGCATCGTTTTGGAAAGCCTGCATTGTGTTGACATAGGGTGAATGCACGCACAGGGCGCTCCTTAAAGACATCAAGGGACATAGCTCCTCACTGGCAAATGCCATTGTGAAATGGCCACTGGACGCGACACAACACAACCTCCAAGGAAGCGTCCCCGTGGGTGTACCAGCCCGTATTTCATGACGGCAGAGCCCACAGGTATAAAAAAAAATGCCATGGTCGAGAAACTGCTGCGCGCATTCTACAGACCATCTCGTTGCTGTTTCGCTGACAGATAACAAAAGTACAACTCCAGACATTGCCAAGCTTTCTCTACATGGTCTACGTGCCTCTGGAAAAGATCCCGGGTCGCAGCCCTTTTCAAAAGACCTTCCCTGGTCAGGGTATCTTCCCATCTTTCCTTACTTTCATTGATCGTTTCCCTGGAGTCGGCCGAAAAGGAACGACAAAAGTAACATCCAGACGACCAGTTACAACGCAGGCCTGATGAATAGAAGCTGTTCCTGCCACACTGTGCCAAGACAAAGGTAGGTGATCTGCAGTTCTCTGGCATTGCGTTTCTCATTGACTCACTGCAGCTTTTTCAGACTGCCCATGTCTATGACTAAAGTTTTGCTTCCAGTTGTCTCTGTTTGTGGCGGCTGTCTCCCGGGTATTGGTGTTGACGGTGAAGGCCGTTAGATCGTGTTTACGGGTGTCCTTGAAGCAAAGCTCTGGTCTCCCAGTTGGTCTATTTTCCCTCAGTCAGTTTCCAATACAGAGGTCCTGGACTTCAGTAGACACCTGTAAAGAAATATACACATTCGATGAAAATTCTGCTAACTCAACATTGTTTACTTGTCTTGCACAGACTGTTGGATATTGTGTCAACTAAGATCTTTAATAAGAATGAAAACAGGGCAGGTGCTATTTTAAGTGGGGGCTAGGTTGTTGTGTGAGATGAGGAGATGATTTATAAGAAGTGAGGGAAGGGATGTGGTGGTGTTAAGAAGAATTTATAAGAAGTGAGGGAAGGGATGGTGGTGTTAAGAAGAAGGTAGTTGGGGCACAAGGGGCGTGGTGAATATGCCATAGAAGGAAAACCTCAAGGCTTGGGGGAGGAAAGTTCATTTAACCTTTTCTGTAACGTAGAAAATGTGTTCTCTACCGTCTGAGAAAAGGGTGGTTAGGTAGGGAGATGAAGGCAGTAAGGGTGGATGGGACAGAAAGAGAAATGAAGAGGATGAGAGTCAATTCCCACCGAATATCTGCGATATTATTTACAATCGTCATTCACTCTAGATTCCTGCTCAATTAAAATAAATGAAAGGATGAGGAAAGAAAGAGGTCAATGATAGGAGACAGACTCAACGGAAGTGGATTTTGGGATGGTAAGCTTTGGGTAGAGAAAGTAGTTAACCACGGCCTCAAGACCGGCAGTCTCAATTAGTCGCGAGGAAACCATCTGAGGAGACACTGCACTGCTGCCATAACACTTAAGTAATGTTCAATGGTTCTTGTGCTGATCCAGCATATACAGGTCACCACTACTAAGAACCCAGCCTACGACAACAGTTAGCGAAGGAGCATGCGTGAGTAAGCGCCCTTTTAGAGGATGCCGTCACATCTGTCCAAGAATGCCCCTGTGAAGATTCCGATACTCGTGACCCGGACATGAACTCACCGCGAGCATAGATGTAGAGAAGAAATAGACACTGAGGTAGCCACAGGCGCAGAACATGCAGGGCCACAAAATTTGAGCGTTTTTATGCTGATCGATGAAGATGAAGATAAGGGTAATGACGCTGTTGCATGTCAGGTTGGTACTCTGTAGGCCTACTTGGTCAACAATTTGAGCAGCACTCTAGGAGATGCATCTATTTAGTAGATGAAACTCAACTGTATGGGTCAAGTCTACCCAATTAAACCCGAAGCAAACTCAGATCTCAGTAGGGCCTAGAAGGGACAGGAAAAGTCTACACACACACACACACACACACAGCGCGCGCGCTGATGATAATAATAGCACAGCTAATGTTAGGTAGGTACCCAAGGTCTGACCAGCACGTTGGGCTTATGCGTAGATCAGGCATCTGCTAAGTCGTAGCCAATAGATCCTTTTTTTTTCGTTTTGTTTCTGCTGTTGTTGTTGAAAATTCTCTTCTCAGTCATTAATTCATTATTCCTTCAGCTTTGATTATGCGCAGTGTAGTCTCGAAACCTAACAATAGTGGTGTGGCGTATATGGACTAGTCCGCACGCAGTGACACCTCCTTGGTGAAACTGAAACTTGTTTGCTTGTTTTTTCTGGGGGTTTTTTCTGTAGTAAAGTAGACGTTACCGTTGTTTTACTCAAGAAAATAACCGAAAATGAACAGGAGATAGGGGGTCGTAGCCACCTACACAGTTTGCAATTTAGTTTGAGGAATATTTTCTGATAACTAGGACCTTATTACACCGCCCTCAAATAAACTACTTCGAATGAAGAATTACATGTGACTGAACACTTTTGTCCATAATCAAAACCCATAACGTTTTCACATCTAAATTGAAAAGTGCCTGCTCGCAGATTCTCAGTCAAATTATTCACATTTCTTCATATGATAATGGCAGAAAATAAAACTTTTAATGTACAATTCACAGGTTTCTTGGCAGCCACTGTCTGCTTGATTCGTAGGAAGGTCTCCATCGTGAGATGGTATCCAGCGAAAAATCCACAGAAGACCCTTTCTCCTGGTGACGGGCCAGACAGACCTTAATCTGCAAGATCAAATCTCGTCTTCAGTCATTCTCGGAACCTTGCCAGCTTCCTTTTTAATCGACTGAAAGAATCAACAATAAAAAAGAAAAAAAATATATTGAGTACAGAAATGGACAGCCAGATGAACAAAGGAATTTACGACCGTGAGAATAGATATCGATTCAGCATCAAAATTGAATGTCCTTGTTCTAAATGATTGATTTTTGTTTTTCATGTTTTAGTCCTTTGGGGGTGTGGGGGGGGGGGGGGGGGGTGTTTTTTAACAGCAAGGCAGTGTCATTATTCGTAGTAGTGACGTACCGTAGGACTCACAATCGCGAATCTCTTCTCATGTTCTGATGTACACATATTCCTCTTCTTCTTTCTCTTTGCTGCGCGCGGGCTCAGTCAACACATTGATTTGTATGCCTTGAAACAGGGGAAAGAGGACGGCACTGATGAGTGGGCGGGTGTTGGCTCTGCCATTTTTTGCCGGAAAGAAAGTAGACTTCAAGTGCCCAAGCAAACCTAGTTAGAAATAGAAAAGTGCGCGAGACGACGTGAATACTCAGCGAGCTTAATGCGGAGCTACTTTTCACTTTGTTTAAACAAGTTGGTACAAGTACATCACCAGCACTGGTACTACATATAATGTAGAACCAACCCCCCACCAAAAAAAGTTCCCGCCAGCTACATTATCAACTTGCTAGATAACTTCATGTAGTTGTGCACAGGTCAATGGCCAAATCATAATAATAATAAGCAATGATACATTATTTTTGTTAATAAATGACTCCACGCTTGAATGTACCAGCGAGGAACAAGAGTGATCAAAGACACGTGTTATGAGCCCTTTCATCCAAAGGTTAACTTGGAATGTCGTGGGCGGTTCACAAGTTTATCACGCTCTGTTTGTTTCTTTTTCTTTCTCCTTCTCCTTCTTTGTTCTTCGCCTTCTTCCTTTTTTTTTTTTTTTTTTTTTTTTCTTTCTTTCTTCTTTCGTTTTCTTCGGTTTTGTTTAACCACTTTTTATATGCTTCGGTGAATCCCCCGAAGTCTGCTTTGCGTGTCCTTTCACTGAAAATTACATCCAAACGTTTATGCCTACTCACTTCCTCAGTCCCCCCCCCCCCCCCCCCCCCCCCCCCCCCCCCCCCCCCCCCCCTACAATAGGTGCTGTGTGTATCATATTCGGTGTAGGTAGAGACTAGGAGGAGATGGACAGCAGGTCTTCAGAGAAGAAGCCCAACTCAGAGAAGAAGCCCTATTCCCACCCCCTCCATTCTACCCCAGTGCTAATGCAAGTTCGACCGACCGACCGCCTATAACTCCTTGCATTCCAGATCTTTACCTGAAATGACCATTTACCATCGCCTTTTCCTTGCTGCTGCCAGATTCCTGACGGATGCCTGAACCACTCAGCGATTGGACACCTGTTCGTGGTTGGGAGATTGAAGTCTTATGGAGTTCACTTTGGTCTCGCCTCGACCACACCCACAGCTGGAACGCTTCTCAGCTTCTTCAGCCTTGCCTTTAGGGCTCTGAGTTTCTCCCAAGACATCGGTCGTCGTTCTATGAGATCTTAAGGACGCAGATGTGCTGTAAGCTATGTTGAGAGGACTTGTCTTGGAAGCTTTAATTTCCGCCAAGATGCCTTTCAGATGTAATCTTTCTGTATGGTGCTTTCATATGGAAGAGTATGTTGTTTTTGAGGAAGATGAGGTGAATATTACATCCGGTTTCACACCACTCTTGCCGATGTCTTCAGTCTTTTTTTTTTTTTTTTTTTTTTTTTTACAGATTCCTTGTTAAAATCCACTTCAGAAAAAAGAGACACTAGTACTTTTTCTTTTTTTTCCACATATTTAACTGCCAGTTTATGATTAAATGTCTACAACACACACATTTACACGCACATGTACGCACGCACTCACACACACATGCAAGCACGTGTGTACAAGCAAGCATGCACGCACCCAAACACACACACACACATACAAACACACACACACACACACACACACACACACACCACAGATGGATACTTAGATATTCATTGTAATGATTGATATTCAGAGAATTGGACTGTCGTTGATTTTTTTTTTTTTTTCAATCATTGGACTGTTATCCTTCTTTCTTCTTCCTGAAAAACTGGTTCACTCAAAAATGAGTAGGTCACCAGCGCATGTTAAAAAAAAAAAGAAAGAAAGAAAACGCGACTCAGCCTGTTGGCCCCTGGAGCAAAATTTGGCAACATGGGATTGCACATGAAAGGTTAAAAGCAATGGCCAGGTTAGGCCTAGGTAACCATAAAATATATGGGGAGTTACAATAGAAAAAAGTCAGTCAATGTGCAGATCTCAAGATTGTCTTATCAATTTGATTTTTAAAAGAGACTGCATTTGTGGCAATCTTGATGGCACCCGGCAGTGAGTTCCACAGCCTTACAGAACTAGGATAAAATGAATGTAAATGGCTGTCAATATTTGATGCGGGTATGGCATATGATTGACCGCCACTCCTGGTGCTACTTTTATTAAATACTAGTTGTTCCATTGGGATATCAATAAGTTTAGCTCTGCCTTTGAAGAAGGCATTAAGTTTAATAAGAGCTCTTCTCTCTTCTAAGGGTTTCCATTCTAATTTCCTCATGTTCTTCCTAATATTCCCTTTCTCTCTGATATGGTTCCCTGTTTACGAACCGTGCTGCTCTCTGAATCTTTTCAAGGTTATCAATGTCCTTTAGATTGTAAAGATCCCAGACTGAGCAACCATATTCCAGTACTGGTCTAACCAGTGTTTTATAGCAGTCATCCTTAACCTTTTGGGGGCAGTCGTTGATATTCCTATATCAGAAAGCCAAGATGTTGTTTGCTTTCTTACATACTGAATTGTAATGTTCTTTCCATTTCAGACGACTATCTATAATCGCGCCTAAATATTTTGCAGCATTGATTTATTTAAGAATAGTATTGTGAATAGAGTATTCTGATCTAGTTGTGAGAGTTTTTATTACATATACGCAACACTTGGCACTTCTGGGGATGAAATTCCATTTTCCAAGTTCCTTCCCACTCTTGTAAAGCGTTTAGATCTTGTAGAATGCATGTATCATTCTTGCTACTGGTTGTTCTATATACTAAGCTGTCATCTGCAAAAAGCCTTATAGTAGTTCCAGGAGAGAGATTTCTACTTATGTCATTTATATAAATTAAAAAAACACAAGGGCCCCAGAACAGTTCCCTGTGGTACATCTGACAAGACTGGTTTACAATGGGATGACGACCGTTCCACAATAACTTTCTACGTTCTCCCAACGAGAAATGATCTAAACCATTTCAGCAAAGAACCGCCAATGCCGATGTGCTCTAATTTAAGTAGCAGGCCCTCATGGTCAACCTTATCAAAGGCTTTAGAAAGGTCTAATAAAATTGCATCTATTTGCTGTCTGTTGTTAAGACAGTTATTAAAATCATCGAGAGTTATAAGTTGAGTCTCACAACTCCTTCGCTGTCTAAAACCATGCTGGCGTTATTTAAGAAGTCATATTTGTCAAGATGGTCCATTATGCTACTATATATGTTCAAGTAATTTGCTGATATGGATGTAAGAGATACAGGTCTATAGTTCTCTGCTTTTTTTTTCACTTTTTTTTTAATAAAGGGACAATGCTAGCATCTCGCGCCACCCATCAGGTATTACTCCCTGGTCCAGTGAAGCTTGGAAAAGTAGTTGGTATACCTCAGTCAATTCGTCGGCACACAATTTTAAGAGCTTGAAAGGAATGCCATCAGGACCTGTAGCTTTGTTTTCATTGATGTTGGTCAGTAACTTAAATACTCCTGCTTTGCTTACTTTGATACTATAGCCGAGTCCATTAGAGAAAAATGACAAAACTTAAGTGTTTAAGGTTGTCTTGAAATACGGACAGGAATAGTGTGTGTTTTTCTTCTTAATAAACATGTATCTAAAATAATGGATGGATTAGAAATAGTATTCACTGTTTAGTCCAATTTTACAAAAAGACCATCTCTCTCTCTCTCTCTCTCTCTCTATATTTTTCCTCTTTCTGCGTCACACACACTCGTGAAAATCGTGTTATTAGTTACAAACACATACTCGTGAGAAAAACATGTTCGAAGCCACTCGGTCGATTATGATGATGGAAATTTTAGGACATTGATGGGCTTTTTTTATGTTTATCACACACACACACACATGCACACAAACAGAGTATTTCTCTCCGTTCCATTTATACACACACATAACATTGCCAATATCCACTGTCACGCACGTCACAAATATTGGACTTTAGAGCAGCAACTTTTAAGTGCATCACGAGTATCACCAGTGGATACAGAAACACAAGGATGCATTGGCCATTACTGCTTTCGATTCGTGCCGTCTCATTCTTAGGTAACTCCCCAGAGGCGTTTCTATACATGTGTCTATTTTAAAGTCGAGTCCAAGCATGTTGGGATATCTTTCTGACAATATGACACTGTTTACCGTGGTGGCAGCTGAAAGAGAGATTCAAGCGAGTGTGTTGTGTGAACCTCACATCACTAACAAAAGCAAGCAGCAAAGAACTGCTTGGCAAAATGTTTTCAAAGGCGACCATGCTATGCAAAATTATTGACTTATATCACCATGTGTGTGAGATTACCAAAGAGGATAGGTAATCAGCTTTTTTGCTCTTGCAGTCTGAATAGTCACAGAGTTCACTTCGGTGTCCGATTTTCAGGCTTGCTCTGGTAACATGGTCTGTTCAACTCTGAAGGGCCCCAACTTTCCAATAACGCACGTCGATGACATGATCAAACACAGAGGATTGCTTGCTTGTCTGTCTTTATGTACTAGAGTGTGTGTATCAGTCAGTATCTAATTTGATTTATATTGAGTGTCATACGTTTTAAAATGCATTATATTTGTCTCAAGGTATACACAGTGTTGATGATTCCAAGACGTAAGACGTTTTGCATGATTTCACATCAAGTATACTCCATTTCGGAGCAAACAGAAGAAAACAGAACACCCTCTACCTCTTTCATGCACACATACAATCACACGAGAGTGTGAAAAAACAAAGAAAATAACATAAGTTTAAAATGTCATTTTAAAAAAGTTTCCACATAAAGACGGACAGGCAGAAGCACAGATACTGAAATGAAACGAAACCAAAAAAAGCACATAGAAATGAAATGAAAGAGAGAAAAGTACAAAGAGAAAAATAAATAGCATATGATTATAAAGATTACAAATAAGACATATCAATATAGAGTGGAAATATATATAAATCAACCCACACTCATGCATCAAAATCATGTGTCAATTTATTGACCAAGAGTGCACAAAGAAGGCCGAGACAGGTTGAACTGTTTGATCTGTAAAGTCCATAGACCAGGTACAGCTGAACGCGAGATCAGATCACCAACACACGCTTGTAAGATGAACAGTTCGACAGGCTTAACAAATGATCAGTCAACTGCACAGTGAGGACAGCAAAGGAATAAAGAAATAGCAAAGAATGTACAGCGAGAGAGCGTAGGAAAATGTGCAACTTAGTGATTCTTAAAGGACCCGACATGAAAAGTAAACAAGCTTTTCCACTCGGTTACAGTCACAGATGGGAATAGAAAATAAGTGCAGAACAAGAAGAACCAAAGAGTAAAACACACACGGTTTAATTCTTTAAAGACCAGAATCTGTGGACACTTAAAGGATCTGACATGAAAAGTGAAAAAGCTATGTTCACCTCTGTCACTGCCATAGATAGAAATAACACAGTATAAGACAATTCAAGAGCCAAGAACTGTAGCAAACACTGCTGACCTCTTTTTAAGATCCAGATACTTCATATAAGAGCCAAGAACTAAATCAGACACTACTAAACTCTTTCAGAACCAATACTTTATAACAGTTCCATTTAACAAAGTCACTTTTAAGAACTGGAGCTTTATAAAAGTTCTATTTAACGAAGTCAATGTTACAGCAACCATTGCTGCATTCAGGTGCTTTGTCCAGCCAAAGGAACGGGCTAAAAGAAATAACTTTGTCAGAAAAATATAAACTTAAATTGCTTCATACCACAACACACCCTTGGGACTCTCTGACACCTCAAACCATTCATGACCCAGCCACCACAGTGGCCACAGGCTTCATGCCTAGGGGGGTGGGGGATGGAGGAGGTAACACTTGTTTTGAAAGATCATTTTCCTTTCATCCATTCAAGTCGTGGTTCAAAAGGATTTTGATCATGAGGAGCACACTGGAGTTTTTCACAATGAAGAAAATTCCTGTTCTTCAGAGCAAACTGCATGCCATGGCCACCATGCTTTATTTTCTTTGGCCACCATCTTCATGTGGCTCCTTCCACGCCGGCTCTCTCCTCAGTCAATGACTTCAAAGACTTGAAAGGTGAGCTTCAAAGGTGAACCCAGCTACAACAGAGAAAGGGCTCTTGGGCCCATCTACCCATGAAATTCACAGTATTTCAAAGGTAAATCCATCTACAGCAGTGACAAAGTTAAACAGGCTTATCCTAGAGTTTCAAAGTTCTGAAAACAGCTATCCAAAATGGATACACAACAAAGATATGCCTGGAAAAGACCAACATATTAAAAGATTTAAAAAAAAAAAAAGGATGTCAACAACAGAAACAAAATGTGATTTTTACCACATAACTGAGATTATCACCACCATGTCAAGCACTTGTGTGGTTTTATTTGTCACAACCCATTCTCCACTTGTCAATTCAACAATTTGGTCTATTCACTACATCATCAAACACAAAACCATGCACAGTTGTCCAGAATGTATAGTTTCAGCACAACAAAACAAAACAAAACAGATGTGACACTTCTATGAACATGTGTTCAATCCATGGACTTCCAGTGAGCTAGAATGTTCACACTAGATAAGAAATACACACTCTTCAAAGCACAACGTACCACCAAAAGAAAAAAAGAATGGAAATTTGCAACCAAAAAATGCAAAATTTTCCATGCGTGCCTTCACAAGTAATACTTCAGGCAAAATCTAATAATGCAAAAAAAAATACACGGGCAGAAATAACTTACAGATGGGGACAAATAGGCTCCCACATATATATATATACACGCACAGTGCTCCTATCTATTTTCAGTTTTGTATTCAAATATAAGACAAAGGATTATCCTTTTTCTTTTTTTTTTTTTCATTCTGCTGGGCAGAATTCATTTTGAATTCTTCTAATCAAATCTTGATATTCATCTGTATTTACACAAATTCTTTTTATGCCATACTTTAATTAAACAGCTATTTATGCATCACATCTCTGTCTTCAAAAACATGGTTTCCATCCCTCTATCCTGCAAAATTTTCAGAGTAACTGACGTCTGTGTCAGCACAGAGAGCTTTAAGGCATTCATCTCTGCACACATACTACATGCACTCATACACATGAAAATACACACCACCTCATGTACACACACACACACACACATGCCTCGCATTCCTCAAGCAATAAGCAGTATACTTACGTACAAAGCGGCTGACTAGAAAAAAGCGATACACAAAATATAATGCTGTAGTTGTCCCATCTGTTAAAAAAACTCCACGGACATTACAAGAAAACAAGGTAATGCTTGAAATGACGAACAAAACATAAACAATATTAAAACACGTAATAAGCAGGCAAATCTTGTAAGCTTGACCTATGGCAAGACCAAGCCATCCTGCGTACAGCAACAAAAATTCTGTTTATTAAATGAAAAGAGAGAAAGAAAAAAAAAAAAAAAGCTGCCACCTCCAGGTGTATCTTTTTCTTCTCTCTTCCCATTCAATAAACAGAAACACAAAAAGTGTAAGCCTGACCTGTGGCACCCTGCGCAAAACAACCCAAACAGTGCCCCAGTTTTCAAAACAAGGCAACAGCACCATGCAATGTGCTCTTTCAATGACAACAGGCACAGACACTTTCAGTCAACCTTCACTATTATCTGTCGTCTAGTATGAACAGACCTCCCGAAGACCACAAGCTGTCTCTGAATAAATCAGAGACATCGTAAATGCAAAATCAGATACCTGGCATCTGGGGAGGACTGGAAGGGGATATCACCCATTCCCGATCCAGTGGTTGAAACAAAGTTACAAATAACAGAGCTCTTGTTTACACATAAATGTGGGTTCACTAGAGATGCGTCTTGCTCCATAACGTTTTTTAGATCAAGGTTTCAGTAGGCTATGAAGCACTACCTTAAAAGGCAGATTCTTATTCTTTTAAAATCTTAATGTTGGGCTACCTGATGAATCATCACACCTTGCTCACAGTGAGTTACACACCATCAATGCGACGAAACTGAGTGAAAAGGCAAAGCCTTTTGGACTGCTTTGTTTGACACAGTTCCTCTCCGACAAATCCTTTCACTGACAACCATCACAACATGTTGCATGATCAGCAACGACAAAAACAAATGCCTTCACCTTATTGTGTGATATCTTCATGCAGGGGATGGTTGGAGAGATCTGTATTAATAATCGTCCGCCTGCCAAGTTGGGTTACGCCTGCACTTGTCACTACCAAGAAAAAAGCCAACGTTAAAAAAAGTTACAAGGGAGACAAACACAAACAAAAAGCATACACACACACACACACACACACACACACACACACACACACACACACACAAATACATATTAAAAAGACAGAAAACCAAAATATTGTGATCACATAGACTCACTTAGTTTACACATACCAGTCAAAAAAAAATTTTAAATAATAAGTTATCATGCCAGCCAGCAACACAAACATGCACGCACGCACACATGCACACCTGCACACATATGCACACACACACACACACACACACACACACACACACACACACAAGCATGTGTGCGCACGCAATGCAAATACCCACACAGTCAACAGTCAAACTAAAAACTTACCTGGCCATGACTAATCACACACACATCACAGTACACGACAGTGTTCACTTGCTAATAATACACAATGAAAAGACACCTGATCTCTCACAAACACCAGCAAACCTCTGACAAATGCACCTTCACTAAGAGCAGCACTCACAAATACATATTTAACTTCTTATTCACTCTATGTCATGACTAAGCATATGCCAGATGTATAAATGCAATGTACATAGTTACATTTCTCCATAAACAAAATCTAAGAACAAAGACTAAAACAAAACGTTACTATAACCTGTGTGCATAAACAAAGACAATTCTGTAATCATGACAAACTCGTTCTCCTTCCCCTGTCTGGTGGTTAATAATACTATTGGTTTGTGCTCAATGTAAAAAGAAATGCAAGCTAGTATCAGAAGGGAATATCAGTTCTGCACACTAATCCCTGTCTCTACATTCTTTTTTCAAAACTAAAAATTCTAAGTACTTAATGTACATAAGTTCTGCAAACTAATCCCTGCCTCTACGTTCTTTTTTCAAAACTAAATTCTAACGCCTCAAATCTAATACTAATATATATGTATATATATATATATATCTCTCAAAAAACCGAACCAAGCAAATAATACTGGCCCCACCTGAGAATATCAGGCAGAATGTACTCATGGCTGATGAGGGAAGACAGTAGTTTTGGTGGTGTGATATGATGGACAGAGCTGAACACAATGAATTCACTTGGTCTCAATACATACTGCCCCATCAACTGCACTTTCTTTTTTTTTTTTTTACAACTCGTATTCGGTGGGTCATTGATAAAAGAAAAAAAAAAGAAAGGTGATATCTGAACCACTTTGATGCTAGGGCCACGGAAACGACAAAATGAACAGTGGGTTGTTTTCTTTTTTTCTACATCCAATCGACTTACCACCTGCTGCATCACCTGTGCAATGACAACTCAACGGAATTCCTTCTTTCAGATCCAACAAATGCTCTCCCCATCCTAGTTTCAATGAATCAACAAGCCCCTGCAGTCTCTCTAAACATCTTCCGGCAGGTCAGATTTCCTTGTCCTCTTGGATGATGACGATCATGATGACGGGGATGTAAAAAGTGTTGTATCAAAACCATGAATGACATAGTGAGTTTGGCATTAATCTCAAGGCTCTTTGTGGTCACTGTGAACTGTAGTGAAGGTATACTAATGACACAGACAGCTGAACTGACTCAATATCACAAGGGATCACACAATGGCACATAGACTGAGACAGACACAGGGGATCCAAAGCGTCACAGCATGCTACTACAACCGACATACGGGCTGCACGGAACTGTACAACAATCAATCAATGTGGAAGAACCACAAACATGACTCGCAACAACAGTCCATTATTTCAGCTACGCAACTTGACAAAATAGTTAAAGACGCATGATGAAAGATAGGGGGAAAAAACATGAAATGCCTGTGCTGACGGGGAGACTCTCTGGACTGAGAATGACCCTTCTATAAACCAACTCCCCTGAATTTATATACAGAAAATATCCACCAGAACAGTAACATGTACCATCATTCACAAAGGCTGACTCAAAACACACTACATCAGAAAGATGAAACTGTTGTTTGTTTATACAACTACATCAAACTGTGACAATATGGTTACACTATGTTTATCTCCCCCTAATGTCCATCCACACTCAGAAACATGGACCGCTTCCCTTCAATTTCATTCCATAACATCAGAGATGAGAAAAACACTGTCGCCAGTCAGTTTGTGTGCTGTGTGGGAAAACGGTTCTGAACTTCAGACACATCTCACCTGGTTAGCAGATCAAAGTGCAGAGGTAGAGTGGTGACCACGACATGTGCTCTTACCTAAAACCAAGTTGTTTATCTGCATCAACATTTACACCAGAGTTTTGTTTTCCCTATTCACAAGAGTTTGAGAAATGGACTGGAACTATCTCCAGTTCTGCAGTATGCATTTACCATGGATGACAGAACAAAAGCCAGCATTGTCTTCAGTTGTTCAGCTAAAATGGGTTTCACAGAGTGTTATTTTGAATGCAAAGAACCTAGGCATCTACACTGGTTTAACCCTTTCACCGCCAGACATTCTATTTTGCATAAATCTCCATCGCCAGCCATTTTTCAAAAAAAGCTCTTATTGTATACCAGCATATGTGAAACGCGGATATCTCTGGAACTAAACAACCAAATCTCATGCTATTTTTTGTAAAATGGAGGAGATACACTGTACTTTATTTTTATCGTAACATGTTAGTAATGGTAAGTCAACAACAATTTCAATTTTTAGTGATTTCAAGTGAAAAAAAAAAAAAAAAAAAAAAAAAAAGAATGTTATTTTTTCTTCTAAGCGTAAAAAAAAAAGAAAGAATGCCAACAAACTCTCAACAATGGAGGAAAAATACTCCACTCACAACTGAAGACCAGAAAGTATGGTATTTCCAACAGAAAAGTGCATGAAACAGCCACAAATACAACTACTCCAATAGCAGGGAACACACACACACACACACACACACACACACACACACACACACACACACACACATTCTTATGCCTAACTGGTACACATGTAAGAAAGAAAAAAAGGGAACACACACACACACACACACACACACACACACACACACACACACACACACACACACACACACACACACACACACACACACACACACACACACACACACACACACACACACACACGTCCCTTTCACTCTCAACAGTAATATATATATATATTTTATGAACACAAAGTCATTCATGTGCCTGTTGGTCTCTGAACCCTTGTCATTCAGTTGATCAGCTGTACACCCACTCGAAAGACGTCTGTGATACTCGCCTCTCACGTGTCAGTTGGCCACGCCCCCTTCAACCTCGACCAGCGAGAGTGGGCCCACAGCGTGTGTGTGAAGTTCGTTGCCTAAAGTCTTAGTTGGCTCCCTCACATAGAGTTAGTGAACAGTCAGTCAGTGTTGGCTGGCTCAACGCAAAAACACTGGGGCACACGCGGTAGGGTAGTAAGTGGGCGTCTTATCAGCCTGTCATAACAAGTTGGCAACGGTCCAACGCTTCACGTTGGAATAATTCGGTCAAGCCCATCACTATCGTTCTTTACTCGTGGCTGTCTGGGTCTTCTTCATCTGTATTAGGAACAACCAACTGTCTATTCAATATTCCCAGCACTTGATCTGTGGTAAATGTACGGCAAGGTCGAGTACGTAAAGTGCTTGGTGGTGACGTCATAGTGAATGGAAAAAACAATCGGAATAAAGTCAATAAAACACTGAACTGAATAGTGTTCTGACAAAGCAAATGGCTGTGAGCATGAGCCAGACCATCCCCCAACTATGACGTTTATTGCTGGCTTTTTATCTCATGAACTAGGATCGTGAGAGTATCGGGAGTTAGGTCACCCTACAAAGAAATTACCTCTATCTAAACTGGTTTGAGTGTTAAATGATATGTAGACAAAACAATTGTCTCAAACAAATTCTTTGGTTGATAATATCAGATGCATAAAAAAAAAAAAAAAACTACCTGTGCCTTAAATTGTGTGCAGGCGACAATATCGATTTACAGAAGAGAGATCAGGTCTCACAAACTGGTCTGACTAGTTTGTGGATGATACATAGCAGTCTCTGAACAAGGAACTGACCTGGCTACAACTGCATAATGAGTGATATCTACTGGAAGGAGAACTGGCCTGACTATACTTGCTAATTCACTGGAATAAGAATGGGCCCGACTATAATGGCCTTAAATTTAATAGGAAAAAAAGTGGCCGAGCGAAACTGGCTTATGGGTGATATATCCAATTCATTGGAAAAAAAAAACTGTCCAAGCAAAATTGGCATACAAATGTTACCTGATCTACTGAAAAATGAACTAAGATGCTTATATTGACTCCTGGATGATGTAACAAAAAAAATGGAAAAAGGACTCACCGGACTGGCTTAACTACATAACAGGTTTTTGGATTAAATCCTCTGCTCTGCTGGAACGAGAACTGGCTTGGATAATGTAACTTGTGGATGATCTTACCTGATTAACTGGAAAAAGAACTGGACTGGTAAAACTCGTCTGCTTGCGAGTGTGATGCCTGATTTAGATGAGATGGTGTGAGATGGGAATGACCCACTTGAACTGGTTCTAGATTGTGTTACCCTCTACATTTTTTGGAAAGAGAACTGGTCAGGCAAATCCGATTCCTGATTGATATTCTGTCACTTACAGAAAAACGTATTGCATCTGGTTAAAAACATTTCCTGTGCAATATTTTCAGATTAAAGAATAACATAAAAACCCACATGTTGCTGACAGATACTGAGAGCATGACAATGTGTCATGAGGTGGAATCATTTATGTTCTGCTATTCTTGATCAAAGCACACATGTATGCTCCTAACCAGGGGTCAGGAAAAGCCATGTGGCCCTACACGCAGTCTGCCTGTCTATGTTCAATCAGATCAAATACCAGTGGCCACCAGAATGACTCTGTTGTGAGTTGCTTCACTGACATGCATTACTGATTACTCCTATGGACTGCCATTGATGAGCCTTTGACACAAAGACCCTGAATGTGGTAATGTAAACAAAAGCAGAGTGGGAGTATTATCAGTTACAGGGCATGGAAAATGAGCGAGATAAAAATTTGTTAAAACACACATTTTAAATAACCAGAACAATAAACGTGAAACAACTTCATACGAAACAATGATGATGCAGCAGCCACTTTGCTGGATGCACATCCATGAACTGCCGTTTCCATGCAAAGTAACAAAACAAACACATGCAGCACGTAGAAACGCCTATCCAGTGCTAGGATGTGTTCATACTGTTACTGATGGTATGCAGTGAGTCCACAGCTAACAGGACAGAACAGTAAGTACAAGATGCTTGTACAGCACAAAGAAACTCTGAATCCTTTTCCACATCAACTCACCACTTTGTTCACCACCTGTCTGTTGCATGTCCCTTGCTTTGCACAATTTGTTTGCCTGTATGCATGCTTGTAAAAAGTCCATTCCTTCCTTTCTATGATGTAAATGCGATCCCATTGCAGCCAAAGAATAAGATGCACGTTGGAGAAACAACTGACCAACAAAAAAAAAAAAAAAAATTTAAATGGCTGTTCATACCACATAAAACACAGGAAATGGACACACACAGATTTGAACATGTCTGCCCAAGCACACACCCACATCCCCCCCCCCCCCCCCCCCCTCCTGATCAATTCACCCCCCCCCCCCCCCCAAAAGTCTCTGCCAGCCTGGGACACAGCACAGTTAAATGCAGCAATATCTGACTTCATCAAATGTATTTAAAACACAACATCTGAGGTTTCACAAAACTCCAAAATGAGGGTGTGTAGACCTTTGAAACAAAACACAAAATAAATAAAGCCAATGTACAGTTATTTACATATTCGTGAAACACCTAACAACCCATAAAACTCACAATACTAAACGTACAACTCCCACTCACACGACCATGAAATTTCAAACATGATTTGTGTGCCAACCCTGTCTCAAACAAACATTGCATGCAACACCACTTTGTTCACAGTTAACAGTGCAAAAACAAATATATATATATATTTACATATTTATACAGATGTCATTCTGCTTCCAAACAGCCAGCTCAGCGGCTTGGTTTTGAGAAGATTCAAGTAAAACAAAACAAAAGAAAGCTTAGAACTTTTGTTCTTTGCCTGAGATTTCTATCATTAACTTGTATAAGTACACCAGTCAATAATCGGTTTGTACTTAACCAGTCAATAAAAAACAAAAGACAAGGCTTAGAACTTTTAAAAACTGGAAACAGAATGCTTCAGACATAGAACTTCAAACTAGCATGCATCTTGCACCAGCAGGCAACCTCTCTTGGTTTTGTTCCCTTTTTGAAAAAAAAATCCTCATCCACTACAACCAATATGTACTAAATATATATATATATAAAAACAAACAAAAAAACAAACAAAAACCCTAAATAATATCAATCGCAACACACTCACTTTCTGTCAACAAACACAAAAAAAAAAGGGAAAAAAAGGAAAGCCGACCTAAAACTATTCAACATTTGTCTTTTTGCAACGACACAGCTGAGGTTAAAAATTGGTCACCAACAATATGTACAAACAAACTCACTTTCTGTCAATAAAAATCGGCCCCTCCAAAAAAAAAACTGTCATGAACTGTTTGTCTTTTTGCAACGACACACAGCTGAGGTTAAAAAATCTCACCAACGTTATGCCTTGCCATTACTGACCCCTCATTTGGCTGGTGTCATGAACTGTTGTAGGGAACAGGATCAAGATCTTATCTATCGTTCTTCATCTGCACCGAGGACAATTTGATGATCTGCATCTGTATATCAGATAAAAGATGAACCCTTGCACCCGCCCAGAAATGATGATCATGATGGTTATTTCATTAAAAGATGAACCCTATTGATATGTGATCCAGTTTTTCAAAGCAAGGAAAGAAAAAAAAGTAATTCTGACAAAAATTAACAACTGGCTATGTTTCATATATTTATACTTCTATCACTTTTTAGCATTCATCGCTTTAAATTTTAGTTCCAAAGTGAAGCAACTGCTTTAAATTTTAGTTATGATCACTTGTGTTCTTCTAATCAGAGTTCAAATGAAAAGTTCAATTTAAATAAAACACAAATCATAGGTTTGAGACACAATAAATGCTAGCATACCTAAATAGCTCCTATGTACAAGGTTGGCCTTTAATAGATATCTACCACATTTTACCATTTCACATGACAAAATGTTTGGAAAAAAAAATACTGGCCAATGGTACTGTGTAACAATTTACTTTTTGCTTGACCAAAACCTGCTGTAGGAAAGTAGACAGTTGTGTTTGTACTTACTGATGGCTATGAACTTTTTTGATTGACCCATTTGCCTTTGCCGAGTTTAGCGTGATCACTGTCTAGACCATCTGACAGAAGGCATAATTCTGTAACGGTTTTTATTTGCTCTCCCTCAACTTCTCTTTTACTGTAGTCTTAGCAAATCAGAGAGTTTAATAAGAAAAAGCTAGTTTCATCCACAAGTAATGGACAAGCACTGTCAAAGATACTGACAATTCCAATAACAAACAAGAGCAAAAGGTTTCTGGCCTATCTCTGGAGACATCTCGACAGGTCCACTAAACTTGTTGGTAGAAGAGGGCACATTGATATAACTGTGTGTTAAGGGGATCAAACTGCTTTATCAGCAATTTGATGCTCGAAGAGTAGTTCAGTTCTCATTTCACTGTTTAGATGTACCAGCTAAACCCTACCCGGTAACCTTCCGGGGTAAAAAGATTGTGTTACCGGACTACAGCAGTAACTTTGTAGTCAAAACTTGTGGACCTAAAACAGGCAATTGGAGTGGAGTTTTCTATTCAACAGCATTTTTCAGAGAACTGGTATGCTCAGGGATTGCCTTTGCTTTCTTCTTTGATGAAAGCTAAAACTTTTCCATCAGAAGATTTACATTTCACCATAATGAGAATCAACAGCTAGTGCAAAACTATTTTGAATCTTTCAGCGGACAAACTATTCTCGTTGAATACCGAGAACAGAAAACCTCTCTGACCACAACTTTAAACTGATGAAAGAGAGATATCTATGATACTTACACAATACTTGCAGAAGCTGTGGGTTGTAACACTGATGATATTCAGCATAGTTTATGTTAAATGATGTATAAAATACATCAATTGATGTGAATGGGTGCACAAGTCTGCAAAATGTCTGTCAGTCAATTGGGAAGTTCAGATCTCAAAACTCCACGGCTGCAATCTCAAAATTCTAACCTGTGAATGACGATACTTTAGTCCTGATCTTGTTCTACTGCCTTTCAAGCTGATCAAGTCAGGCAAATGCTGTAACGATTATGTCAATGTAAACTGGCAATGTTCTACTCTTGCTGCATGGGCCTCATAGTAATTCAAAGTAGCTAGCTTTTCCAGAAACCAAACAATCCATCTGAATCATTTTTAACAATTAAGATATTTAGACAGAGACTGATTTTCAAATAAATCTATGAACAGGACACAGAGAACCTGACATTGGGTAAAACAGTTAATGTCTTGATCCAGGGAGACTTTAGGCTCCATGTGAGATGTAACACAAAGAACATAGAAGCACAATGTAGGCAATTAACTTTCCACCGATGATTGCTTTTTGGCTTTCAGTTCCTGGACAGTTTCACGACTGCTGCTCTGGGACTCGGCAGAGGCATTTCCCTTGTGCGTTACCCACACACAAGCTGATGGGTCTCTTGCTCTTGCGGCCCGACAAGCGCCTACCGTTACGCGACTTTTTGTCCTCATCCCCATACAGCTGAGGAATCTCCTCCAAGCTGCGGTCGATACAGGGGAGGTTGGAGGGGTCGTCACACATCTCCTTGCACCCACCGCTCTGCAGGAGGGGGCCGTGTTGGGGGTGCTGGGGGGGTCGCTGACAGTAGCGGGCTGCGTTCAAACGACCCAGCGTTGATGCGAGGCAGGCCCTCCAGTAAGCGATGCAGCTCCTCCTGGCTGCCTGTCTCCCCGCCACCATTCAGCTGTCGCCCTGGCGTCACCAGTTGAATTTGGTTAGGGCCTGTTCGGATCACGGCACTGTATGGAGGGGGGGATGCCGACTGGGATCGTGAGTGCTGAGAGTTCTCTCGCCTCTTTCTCCCAGATCGTGCTCGCTTCCGTATCCTGAACTCTTCTCATAACCCCCGTTCTTTGAAGTGCCTGTGCCAGTGAGAGAGGTGCTGTCTCCTCCACCCTGGCTGCCCTGCGGGGTGTCATTGCTGTCACGGCTGCCGTTGGTGTTGCCGTTGCCTCCATTAGCCTGGTGTCCCATTCCCAAAATGCTGCGGAGGTTGATGGGGTTCATGGGAGGAGGCATGTGAACGGGATGGGTGGGCACCTCCTCCATCATCTCCTCCGCCCGTTCCTCGGCCGGCGGGCGTGTGTTGAGGTTATTGGCTTTCAGGAGATACTGGTTCAGGTTGCCCATGCTGGGTCGCCCGTAAGGGTTTGAAGGTGTGCTGTGTGGTGGAGCTACTGGCCACAGATGTGGGGCTGTGGTCCGAGTGCGATGTGCGGTAGTACATCATCGGTCCGGCTCCGTCTCGCTGCTGCTGCGCACATCCTCTGAGGTGCAGGTGGAGGGAGACAGCTGCACAGGAGGTTCGTCAGGGGAAGGAGACAGGTCCACCATGGTTTTATCAAAGCGGGTCATCAGGTCGTTGAAGTTCCTTAACCTCACAATGCGCGACTGGGGTGGGGACAATGTCTGCGAGGGGAGGGGCGTGCGCCACATGAGGGGATGGGTGTCACCGTCTACCGAAGACTGCTTGTCACACAGACCTCGGTGCTGTGCCCGGAACTGGGAGGGGAAGGGAAGATACTCTGCATGAGGAACTGCGGTGGTGGGGGAGGAGGGATGACGAAATCGAAGCTGGCTGACTCGGGCATGTTGTCAAGATTGTCCATGGAGCAGGCCGTGGCTCGGTCGCGACCCAGGATTTCACGGATCTCCATGTCGTCATCGTCATCGTAATTGTAGGTTCCTAGGGACTCTTGGTCAACGTACGAGGCTCCCGAATCACTGCCGCGGTTCTGGGAGCCCCCAGAGTCACTGCCTCTCTTTCCATCTGCCAGTTTGGGACAGGAGTTCTTCAGGATGCCTTTCTCTGGCATCATGCTGTTGGGGTCCGAGATGATGACAGGTGGGGGAGGTAACTCTCCTAATTCACTTTCATCCTCACTTGATATCCATTTCTTCCCTGATCTGCACACAGCAATGAAAGGAAAAAAATCACACACTTGCACTTCCCCACACACTAACTGTATTAGTGTCCTGCAGACTAGAGTAAAAATAATACCATGCTTCCACGCCAACATACTATTCACTAGCATGTTTCAATACATGAGCATAGATAAACAAAAAGAGAGAAAAAAAAAAATGGCGAAACAAGCTGATGCCTTATAAAATAGCACACAAACCACAGCAGTAAAGTTAAGTCTAGCCTCTTGGTGGTAAAAGCCAGACATGCTGAGCCATAAAGACTGCAAAGGTAGCACTTGAGAGGCATCTGTCCTGTCTTATCCATCTGACAGCATTAACTATTACAGTGACTAAAATAATAAAATTTTTAGTATCCGCCTCTCACACACACACACACACACACACACACACACGCATGCGCACACACACACACCAAAATCCATGTATCTAGAAGACGAGCTGATGTTTTATCTTCATTTGTGTACATTTGTGCAAGATTAATCAATGTGTATCTCTGTGTATCTGTGTCCCAGTTTATGTCCGTTTGTATATGCATATCTGTGTATCTGTGGCAGTATATGTGTACATATGTACACCTTTGTAAGTGGGAATATGCTTTCGAGTGTGTGCATTACTGTGTGTGTGTGTGTGTGTGTGTGTGTGTGTGTGTGTGTGTGTGTGTGTGAGTGCGTGTGTGTATGTGTGTGTGTGTGTGTGTGTGTGTGTGTGTGTGTGTGTGTGTGTGCCTGTGCCTGTGCGTGTGTGTGTGCATACATGCATGTCTGCATAATGCACCTTACTGCAACTTAATGATAAGTCACAGACAACCATTCGCAGCAGAGACAACCTACTTTTTCTTCCCTTTCTTGGAGCCGTGACTTTTCCCTTTGTCTCCAACACCCAAGCCAAGCTTCAGGGGAGAAACGCCGCCTGTTAGGAAAACCATCCCTAAGAATGAATGCGATCAACAATCACCATCAACAACAACATCAACAAAACAACATGAAAGACAATGCAAGACTAGCTACATTCCTACCATGAATTCTTGCAACACTAAAGGAAGCTGCAACTCCTTCAAGTAAAATGTTGGGATGCTAACCACCTGAACACACTAGGATGCCAGCATGCCAGAATAAGAATTACACTGGTGGTGGTAGGAGGGTGGAGAAAGGGGGAGCATTGTGAGGGAAGGGTGGAAGGAATAGCAGCTGGGGAGGAGAGGACACAGATGTGATCTTTCGATCAGTATACAGCATTTATTTGCGTTAACTGAGTAGGTCACTTAAGAACATTCACACTTTCAACTTTTTCTATCACTGTTGGTTTCTCAAAGTGTTCATAAGTCTCTGCCACTGTGGCATCATTCCACAGATTGTTCCCCAGATACCAGACACTTTACAGCTTACTTTGTCATTTGAAGCCAGAAGGCACCAAAGCCATGGCACTTTTCGTGACAAAATCATCATGCACACCATAGTACAGATTCCACCTTTCAGTTTATGCCCACGCATTCCCCATCATACAAGACCAGCTTTACTAAGAATCCCTTGCATAAAATGGTACATGATTCACTCACACTGCACTTGTGCATATCGGTAGAAAAAAGTGCGAAAGGCATCAAACTGGTTAAACATAGTTGTGCCAACAGCTTGCAAAATATGGTATATATTACACAATGTGAGGGATTAATTCATTTTTGTGTGTTCTTTTTACTCTGGCTATTTCTTTTTTTTTTTTTTTCTTTGTTAGTTTGTTTTTTGAGAATCCCTTGCTACGCCTGCTTACAGCAGTTAAGAGTTGTGGGAATTTCATATCTGACAAGTTGTCATGATGTTAATTTTTCATACCTACAAGTTGGCATGATGTTAATCCACTTAGCAGATAAAGGTACTGCAAAACCAACTGGGTCATAACTACATCCAAGGTCATATGGAGTTTGTAGCCAACAGCTCAACCTGAAGCCTACCTGTAGCATATGAGGGTAATTCCTAGCACCAGCACCAGTCGCCAACCACTGTGGCCAAGATGATGATAAGCAGAGTTGTACTGAAAGCCGGATCCTCGGCTGTTGACATCAACAACCACACCATGATCACCATCATCATTACCTTTATCACATGAAGGCTTTGTTTTTGCTTGCAATTTGTTCACAAGTGTGTGTGTGTGTGTGTGTGTGTGTGTGTGTGTGAGTATGTGTGTGTGTGTGTGTGTGTGTGTGTGTGTGTGTGTGTGTGTGTGTGTGTGTGTGTGTGAGTGCGCATGCATGCATGCATGTGTGCGTGCATGTTGTGTGTGTGTGCATGCATGCAAATGATATGTAAACATCTGCTTGCTAATGCTAACATTTCTTTTCTCTCTCTCTCTCTCTCTCTCTCTCTCTCTCTCTCTCTCTCTCTCTCTCTCTCACACACACACACACACACACACCCACAAACACACCCCCTCCCCCCCCCCCCCCCCCCCCCCCAACACACGCACCCATACACACACAAACACAGACATACACAACATGCACGCACCCACACACACATACACACCCATGCACACACACACACACACACACACACACACACACACACACACACACACACACACACACACACACCAGTGACAGGGGCAGCCTCCAGGTCCTGCATGGTGGGGGGTGTGTGGCGTGGGCCCCTCCAGCCCTGCCCCCTACAGGCAGGGGCACCCACCTTCACCAGAGGGGTAGGGGGGTGAGCAGACACCATGGAGGGGGTGGAGGGTGGCGGGGTCGTGATGTTCTTCTTCTGGCTGCAGTCAGGGCCCGTCCATCCCTTGTTGCAGAAACAGGTGTCAGTCGGTGTGCACACCTGCAAAAATGGACTCAGCTTTATGAGCCTATTGAGAATGCACCACACCTAACATTAGTTGTTGAGTGGAAGTCTAGTCTGATGGTCCTGGTGCTGTCGTGGAAATTTTACGGGCCAAAAACATTCTGTCTGTTCGCCTGTAGCCCGAGAATCTTTAGGGTGATGGCATGATGTTAACAAACCAACTTCTATGGTAACAAGTGAAAGGAAATACATAAACATTTTGAGACTGTTTGAAATCCATTTACAATATCTCTCAAGTCAGTGTGGCCAAAATATCAAAGTTGCATTCCAAATAGTTTATAAGGTACAGTAAAGTTAACGTAGCAAGTAGACTCTGTAGCCATTTATTCCATGGCATATAGGGTGAACTTGCACTCAGCAGTGAAGGGGTTAAAGGAACATGTATTTCCGAAAGATGATAATAATAATAACAATAATAATGGGAACCTGATGGAACACGCACATGGGAGTAGGAAACGGGCCAGTCACTTTGCTCAAACCAAAAAAACATACACCGCATTGTTCATGCAAATGAGAAGCCCAAGTTGTGTACACATAACACATTGTAGCTGTCTACGTTCATGGAAGGAGACACAAACTTGTACTGACTGATCAGTTCCTCCATGTTTTGACAAGTTTCTATTTTATGTTTTATTTAGAACTGTCAAACTTCCAAATTTGGCAGCTTTTTCTGTGCTAAATAAGGAAAAAAAAATGAACCGGTAAACAGGTCTGTTATCTTTCACATCAACCACCTTCTGGTCTTCACAGAACATTATGTCATCCCAATTCTAAAACTGATTAATTACTTAAAAAAAAAAATCATGACTATGTTTCTTATCTAATTCTGGACTTCCGTAATCATTTTTTAAATAAAGCAATTCAAGAAAATTTAAACAAGAAATGGTAAATATATCTCCATCACCATCAATATCTTTTTTTTTCAATATCTTTTTGTTGTGGTCAAATATTAGTGAAGCATTTCAGTAAAAAACGATATACAAAAAAATATAACCGACATGTACTAATCAAAAATCACATCAACAACAGATCAAGACCACATACCCCATGACCAGAGCAGATGACAGAGCGGTTGGTTGGTGCCGGGACAGTTGAGCACGGGAAGGAAGGGCAGCGGCACACAGCGGTTCTTGCGACACACATGGTGCTCCTTGCATCGCATCCCCCATCCTGCACCAGGCCCATGTGAGGGATGTCCATCATGGCCGGCCCGTACACTGACTTGCACTCGTACATGGAGTCCTTGTCGTTGATGGTGGTGACGATGAAGCCCTCGTCGGAGCCGAAGAACAGCGGTTTTGGGTTGCCCCCTGAGCAGTGCAGCAGCCCGCAGAGAATGTCTCTGCAAGCGAGAGGGGGAAGGGGCAGGGTGATAACTGTTTCCTTTCTTTGCAGTAAAATAAATAATCAGTGAGCGTGTGTGTGTGTGTGTGTGTGTGTGTGTGTGTGTGTGTGTGTGTGTGTGTGTGTGTGTGTGTGTGTGTGTGTGTGTGTGTGTGTGTGTGTGCGTGCATATGTGAGTGTGTGTTTTTGTGTGCATGTGTGTGTGTGTGTGTGTGTGTGTGTATGTGTGCGCGTTCGTGTGCATGTGCGCGTGTGTTTGTGTGTGTGTGTGTGTGTTTAATTGTGTGTGTGTGTGTGTGTGTGTGTGTGTGTGTGTATGCATGAGCTGTGTGCACATGAGTATGTGTGTGCATTTGCATGTGTAAGTGCATATAACTGAGTTAATGGCCTAAATGTTACAAAGTAAATAAATAAACAAGTCAGCAAGTACATACAAAAAACAAATCTGTAAATATGCATCACTGTCTGCATGCAAGACCTAAGTATATTTGAAGGGGTTTGTCAAGATACATTCAAACAAAATATACACCTTTAACATTCCTTCTATCCACACATCAATGTCTAATTAGCATACCTGCAGACTCTCAACTCAACTTTAAAAACCAAATTTCCCACAATGTTCAATAACTATTTTCACTCATGCACACAAAGGCAGACAATGAGAATCAGAGAGAGAGAGAGACAGCAAGAGTGAGAGAAGGAGGGAGAGAGAGTGAGACAGAAAGACAGAGAGAAAGAGTAAGAAAGAAAGAGAGAGTGAGAGAGAGAGAGAGAGAGAGAGACTGAGAGAGAAGGCAAATATAGATGCACTCACTGCTGCTGACCACGTGCATAGTTCAAGGTACCCCTAACGTGTCCACAGTGACCCTGGAAGTTTCCTGTGGGGTTGAAAACCTGGAAGCACTCCTCACTGCCACCTTTGGCATCTGCACCAACACATACACACAGCACATCTTGACATCTCTGTGATGCTGGCACTCATATAACATCATCACAGACCATAGAAACATTCACACATTGCGACTAAAACTATACCACAGCAGATCACAAAGTTATCAAAAAAAACTGCACCTGAAATTATATTACAGTACATAATGAAATTAAAACACAGCATGTGACACCACGGTCGAATTGTACTGGGTCTATGTAGGTTAACTTCAAAATTACATGACTTTTGCTAAGCCATTTTGAGACATTTCCATCACTGCAAATCAACCATTTTCACTCTGAAAATGCACTCCTACTGTTATCTATCAAAATGGCCATTTCAGTAATATCTGTAATGGGTTTAATGTTCATTTCTTTTTTTTTTTTTTCAAACTGACATGCACACACACCAACCTTTGTGCTTCTTCAAGACTTCATTCTCAATCCTACGACTTTTCTATGACTTTGACCAACAACTTTCTAGTCCAGTCAATTTTCTTTGTTTTATGACTTTCCATGATTTCCATTACCTGTGAGGACCCTGAGAACGCAATGTCATCAACACATTGCAGTTCAATTCATACTGAACCAATACATAAGAATCATCAAGACACTGCAAACAAAATACCACCCCAGTAGACCACAACAACATCGCCATATTGCAACCAGGATTATACCAAAGCAGACCACGAAAAACATTGCCATTACATTACAGTCAGAACTATACCATAACACTGTAACTGACTAATGCCACAACTGCACCACAATGGATTGCCCATAATACCATACCAAACCCCCCAAATCATTAAGATATTCATGCCATGGAAGTTATACAACAGTGCACCACAAACTCATTGAAATGCTGCCACTGAAATAACAGCTTTTTTCTGTGTTTTGGTTTCAGTTTCACAGTGACCTAGGTGATGACACAAAACCCTATCATTTTCTGTTTTAAAAGGAGGAAATGGAAAGAAACATTAGTAACAAACAGTATCATTTATTTTCTTAAACTGAATGTTCTTCTTAACAGAAAAGTTACCAAATACCTGCATAGTTAGACAATGATAGACAAATTTTCTCAGTGAAAATGAGGAATAAAAGGGACATGACTGTTACTTAAAAAGAAAAAAAAAAAAAAAAAAGTCACTCAGAAAGAGAAGAAAGAGAGAGAGAGAAGAGAGAACACTACCAGACATAGGAAAGCAACAAAAAAGCAAGACACAGAGAAAAACATGGACACAGTAAGAAAGCTTACAAAGAAATAAAGGGACACAGAAAAGCTAGTTAAATAACTTGAGACACAAACACAGAAACAACAGATACTAAAACAAAGCGTGAGACTAAAAGAGACAACAGACTCAGAAAGGAAACACTAAATATCATCTACTTCAGAGATCAGGAAATGGGGAAAAGAGTAAGCGACTGACAGACAGAGGTAAAAAAAATATCAACCCTAACCTGGTCCCCATATGTCAGCGCACTGCTGGTCTAAGGTGGGACAGATGCCCCCATGCAGTACCCGTTACCCCCAGCACAGGGATGACCATCCTCAATGTACGTGTTGAAGGGACACTGCACACAGCACTCAATGTCAGCAATCCAGTCTGATGCACGCATCACACTCACACAAATACACACGCACAGCATGTTCAACAACATGCTATGTTTCTTGAAAGCTGAGTCATGAATTTTTTCACACAGGCAATGCACAACTATTTGCACATGACAGACATGGCAAAGGCAACACATAGGTTCTTGCGAATCACAGACTGACCTGTGGCATCACACAATTTTTGCACTTCAAAGACTTAGCTCAGGCAATACACATTTTTCATCCATTACTGACATGGCTGGAGCAGTAGGACTGAAGATCTGCACCCGTATTTATGCTGATCTCAAACACTCCTTTCAATCTCTGTCCCCTCTTAAACACACACACACACACACACACACACACACACACACATTCATTCATTCATTAAAAACACCACTCTCTTGCAGATTAAGCCAAAAAGACAGCAGAAAAAGGGACCACTCTTCCAACACAATGCTTACACTGCCGGACTCCCCATCGCAGTATTCGGGGACATCGCACTCTGACTGGCGGTCACGGCACATGTGACTGGTGCCCAGAATCTGAGACAGCACACACATAAACGTAAGTACATGGAATCAGATCCACCATGGTTAAACACTGTACAGCAGTGGCATGCTTAATACGTAAAGATAACAAAACAAGGAAAAAACTGATATCTGGTGAAGTGGAAAGTCAGATCGCAACATGCCATTTCCAGAATTGCAGGATAAAGTTCCTTTTTCATTTTCTGCTCTCAGATATTACACTCTATACATCCAATTTAATAATAATATCTATTTAAATTTCATCAAGATCATAATGCACCTACTCCAAAAAATGCCATCATGGACCTTTCTTTTCAATCCCCGCTTGCACTGAGTGAAAAGAAAATTCCTTCTTAGGATTTACAGGAACAAAACAAGGCAACCCAAACAGAGAACTGCTATGCCTGGCAATAGCACAAACACAGCCAATGACAGCAAAATGCTTATCTGAAAATCTGTAGGTATCAGGTAGCAATTTCTTCTGCCTGTCACTACACACTGACTGGCGAAAAATGCTGTAGCCTTGAATAACTGTATCATACAATTAACATAAGTGAAAGAACCCACAGCTGAATGATTGCCCAAGTTTATCTGAAACTTATACGAGAAGCAGCCAAGCATCATGCTGCCACGAGGTCAAACCTCACCTGAGAAGAGTACCTTTACCTGACCTCGGTCCCTCTCATACCTTCTACTGATCAGAGGTCATGACATGGGTACTGGGCCTTAGGGACAGAGATCACTTCTACAATGTGGTCGAAACTAACATATAAAGGGCGTGAACAATACACAGTGATAATCAGCTGTTTTGACACATTTCTCAAGCTACTGGACATGAAATATAAACAAATCATAACAACAAAAAGATATAATATGTTCAGACATTCATTCCAAACTCTGTACACACATGTACACACACATGCACACAAATACACACACGCATGCACGCACGCACGCACGCACGCACACGCACGCACACACACACACACACACACACACACACATCATCATCATCATCATCATCATCATCATCATATGCGTCTTTAGCACATGAACTGAACAAGGCCTTAAGGTCTTACAAATACCATTAAAAAAAAAAAAAAAAAACAAAAGAGGGGGATGGGAAAGACAATTACACACATCATGAAAGATAAGGCCACAAGAGGAAAATATACAATACAGACACAGCACTAACAGATACTAGCACTCAAACACATTTTGCTGCCTCTCCCCCACCTCTCCCTCATACGTAACACCCACAAAACACATCTCCCTCATGTGAACGCTCACTCACACGTACACTACACACACTCACAGTCCAGGGTTCCCACTTCCTCACAGGAAAACATTTCAAGGGTTTTTCAAGGGTTTCTAAAGGGGATATCTTAATTTTTTAAGGAGCAAAATTTTAGCCGTACAATTGAAAAAAAAAACATCTTATCCAGCCATGATGATAAAGTGATTACACTTCTGTAGTCTTTTCCAAGCTCATTATCATATACAAAAAATCCAAAATGAAGTCTTTATACAGAAACTGAAAAATTAGAAAAGAAAACTTTCAATCTGCTTTCTGGACCACGATCTGACATGGATGTCCAGCTTCTTTTTCTCAAGTCCTTATTCAATGATTCATCAAAAAGCATGACATATTCAGTCTTTGATTTCACTCTTTTTTCAGTTCTGACAGAAAAAAAGGAGAAATGCCAAAAGCTGCAATTCTATATCTACTTCTGGTTTCCCCACACCAACAGTTTGTCGCAATCGAGGAATATGGAAACATTGCTGGAAACAGTTTCGCCTTATCTTCAGCAGATCAGAAACTGTGATGATTGTTGATGGCATGAATTGTCCACAACACTTCAGCTTTCAACAAATCTGTCCCACTTGCTCTTATTGTGGATGGATTGGCTGACGATTCTTACTGAGGAAAGGGTCTGACCCCGATGTTAATGAATTTGATGATTGCCAAATGAAGTCCGTAAGACTAACGACCGCCATTTAATTATTCGCTTTTTCCAATTCCACATATTTTTTTCCCCTTTCCATGACTTGCAACCGCCGATTCGCCCATTGCCCAAACATCAATGGTTTATTAGCACATTTTACAGGAAAAAACGCATGTTTGTTGTCTCTGCATTCGGTCAGCTGACGGACTGCCGTTGAATGCTATGGTCTGACATTGTACAGTATATGACACCAAATGCACAATTTCCTTTGGGCATGATGACAATTCAAGAGGCGAAAATCGATATCCGAAGTCTCGTTCACGTTTGTTCTCTAATTTGTCTTCAAATGTTACGGTCAGTTTTGGTCCGAAAACAATTTTTGAAGGGGATTTCAAGGGATGGTAGCGATGTCTGCAGTTTTCAAGGGTTTTCAAGGGCCTTTTTGACCAGTTGAAATTTAAAGGGTCTCACACACACACACACACACACACACACACACACACACACATACTCAACTTAAATGCACACAAACTCACATATATGCATCCCCCTCCCCCACACACAAACACACCACATGTGTATACGCACAATAACATTATAGTAAATATGAATAAAGTCACAGAAGACAGTCCAAGAGGAGATGAAGGGTTGATAACACACACACACACACACACACACACACACACACACACACACACACACAGAGACTCACAGTGCAGTTAGCACAGCATGGCCCAGAGCGGCACTGTGCCCAGTACTTGAGCAGGCAGGTGTGGGGATCACAGCACGGGTCCACTGCCTCACAGTCCTGGAGACGCAAATCACAGTGAACACACTACCTGTCCTGTCTACTTCACGATCTCTACAAGATGTGATCACAGTGAACATGATACCTGTCCACTTCACCTACTCCACAACAGTTGTTCATTCATTTGCACAGTGGTACGGGAACATTTACCTCTGGATCACTCAAGCTAAAATGCATCAACAACTGCTTTTACAAAACTTAATTTTAATCTGCTATAAGAAGACTACATACATTTAGATAATATATTTGTTCACTTCAGTAGATCAAAACCTTATAACAAATCCAAGATCTTTTCTCAATCTGAAGTCAGATGAACTACGAACTGATCAGCATAGAGTGTTGTGCTGCGCTGACCTGCAGGGAGTTTCTTCATTGTGAGACCTTGTGATATATCAAAAGCACAACCAGACAAAAAATCAGCTATGTCACAATGCGTATGTGGGGTAGGTGGGGAGGGAGGGGGGGGGATATCTGCGGCTCTAAATATTTAGTATCAAAGTTCTGAACCATCAAAAAGACTGCAGCATCGATTTTAGTGCTTTTATCTATGGAAACAAATGCGTTATCCCCACTTGGCATAGGGAAGGAGAACACAGAGCCAGCCTTTCCTCTCTTCCAGTTAGCCACCAAGAGAGATCACCATTAGTCAGTTACCTCAATCAAAACATACTCAAACTAGCTCAGTTTTTTCCTTTTTCGTTGGTGAAGGAACATGCCCCTCTCTTCTCTCTGACTTTCAGACTTTGTAGTTTTTCCAGCGCAATGGATTCCTACAAATGCTCTTTCAAGGTCACCTCTTGTTTTGAAAAGAGAAGTAATCTCTTCTTCAGCCTCTTAAACTCAGTTAAAGGGGATTTTCAGCTGCTGATTTTTTTAAAATTACATTCATTTGCTGCTTCACTTCACCAGTTGCGAGCATGGAGTAGGAGCAAAATGGGAGGGGGGGGGGGGGGGGGGTGGGGGAGATACTGGCCTGTCTCCACAGACCTCAGTACAGCTGTTGTGTGGGGTGTGGCTGGGAGAAGCGATCTACTCTCTTGACAAAACTGGCGGACTATTGTGCAGGTTGACCTCGAATATCAAACTCATGTAGCGAATGCCATGTCCTACTCAACCAAACTTTGCAAGTTAGAGTTACGGTGTGAAAATGGCATCCTACATAAGAAATGAAGTCTCATCTGTATCAGCATGAAGCAACCATTTGAGGCATGAACAGCAAACACAAGTGGATGGATGTAGAAGGAGCAGACAGTTTACATATCGACTGGGGAGCAAACCAAGGCAAACAGCACTAGGGGGACAGTTGTTGTCCAGGCAGCTACACATGCATGCCATTTTCACATTGGCCTTTTCTGTATGAATTACCCTGGGAGATCCTGATTATACGGTGATGTTCCTTGCCAATGAGGGGATACGGCATTTGTTTGACAGGTGTATCATACAACTACTTTTAATTGTTTATTCCTATTACTCAAGTACTGTGGACTTTGAATGGTATGACTATGCTGAATCACATTTGCTTCCAAATCAAGAGGACAAATTAAGGTCAAATTGTTCCATGTACACAACACAGATAATCACAAGTTCCATCAACACAGGAGAGTTTCACATCATTTTCTTACTTGAGTGCAACCCTAACAGTTGAGAAAATGTCTTGAGCAATCCTTTTTTTCTGCATGAATGTAAGATCATAAGCTTATGCATTACACAAGGAAGAGTTAGTACGATCATAACAAAGATAATTTACAGCAGGTTCATCAAAACCACACAAAAGTAGACTATCTGATACTTTAATAATACACAGATAAATTCCTACACCAACGTTCACATATAAGAAAAAAATTAAAATTAAAATTAAAATTAAAGAAGAAGAAAACAAAATATAGATGAGGATCTCATCAGCTTCTTATTTTCTACTCATACTCACAGGCAGCCAAAGCAATACATCAACCACTAGTAATCAATCAACGATTAAGCAAAATCCATCACTGAAAGTCAGCAGACTGAAGGTTGAAGGTCCTACCTTTTCTGACCCACAGTCGCACTCCTCACCCCTCTCCACGATACTGTTACCACAGGTCTGAGTGAACTGAGACTGAAACAGACAGGCTTTATGTTATCTAAAAGACAATCAGTGAGACAGCGTATATGAGTGAGTGTGAGTGCGTGTGTGTGTGTATGTATGTGTGTGTGTGTGTGTGTGTGTGTGTGTGTGTGTGTGTGTGTGTGTGTGTGTGTGTGTGTGTGTGTGTGTGTGTGTGTGTGTGAGTGAGTGAGAGTGTGTATGTGCATGTGTGTGTGTGTGCGAGAGAGAGAGACAATGTCAGTGCACATGTGTGTGTGAATATGTGCGTTGACCCTCTGTGTGTGTGTGTGTGTGTGTGTGTGTGTGTGTGTGTGTGTGTGTGTGTTACTGTGTTAGTGTGTGTGTGCATGCACGCTAGTGCATGCATGTGTTTGTGCAGCCATGAGTGTGCATACACTGAGTACACTGCACATGTGTATATGTATATATATTGTATATGTCAGCGTGTCTGAGTGAGTAATGAGCATGCATGCAGCAAGTACACATATACACCTGTTTGTATGCCTCTGTCAATGCCCAAGACTGTGCTGCTAAATGAAAGACTTACAGAAGAATGCATACATCCGCAAATGTGTGCATGTGAGCATCAGCATACACACGTACTGTGCACGTGTACGTTGTATGGGTGCATATACGCAGTGTCTGTTTGTCCATGTGCATAAAAGTAAGTACGCATGCTGCAACGCAAGTGCTTGAGTGGCTGCAAACATACATATAATGCTGTTGCACGTCTCTCTCAATGTATGAGATTGCGGCGCCAAACGAAAGACTTACAGGGACTTCAGGGGCTCCTTCCAGACAAGATGTGATGCCCATGCTGAGGCTGACATCCAAATCAGACTTGCTGCAGGTAGAAAACATGCGGGAGTGTAGCCCATTGTGTGCCCTGAAATGTACAGGTAATCCTGGGTCAGTTCACAGATCATTTGGTTCTTTCTGTGGCACTGTTGCAAAGCTGTTTCAGTACTTTTCATTTTCTTTTCTCTTTTTTTTTTGCCTTATTTTTCAAAGTTTTTTCTGCTTTTTCTCGTTTCCTTTCCTCTGTCTTTCATCATCTGATCACTACTGAGTGCTAATATCATCACATGCCTCTCATATCTTCATGATAATTCCACTGTCTCTTTTTTCATATGGCAAAAAAAAAAAAAATTCAGCTGAATAAGCTAGTCTGCCATGTCAACATGACCAAGTATCACTGGCCATTCCCAGTTCTTGGGGGTTGTCGGTTGTCCGTACGGAGAGCTCACTCACACTGGCTCATCGACTAAGCAATTACTGTCGTCAGTAGGGGGCTTAGTAGGTGATGTCCTGTGTACGTTGGATCAGAACAGACACCACTGAACACCAGTGAAATGACTCGGCAGCAGTGTCTCCTCCGGTGGGCTGCCTCTTGACAACTTGACTGCTCCCTGTGGATTGCTGGTGCAGGAGCTGCAGCAGGCCGGGCCAGGCTGTGGCTGTGGACGGGGTGTCGGAATGAGTGACATGGGTGCACTGCCACTGAGGTGACATAGAAGATGGGACAGCAACAAAAAAAAAAAAAAAAAAAAAAAAAAAAAAAAAAACCCAAAGTATCACTGGCCATTCTGTCTACCAATGATCCACAACCTCATCATGACCAATAACACTCAGCAGTTCTGAAATACTGTCAATGTATATAACAAGTGGTTCAGACTTTCATGAAACAATTCATTTGTGAAAATTCCATCACAAATCAAGAAAGGGATGATTGAAATGCCTGTTACCTCTCCACTGCTTCAAGATGTTTACTAAACTCACTAACATTTTATCAGTAGGTGACGTTGATCGTTTCTCACTGATGATCAAGGTCACCCATCCTGAATTTATCTTCCCTTTTCCAAATATGCACATTCATCACAGATTCTTTGCACATGTTCTAAAAGGTAGCTGAAAGGAAACTTCATCAGATATATTTGCCTAACCAAAAAGTTTTCCATTAGGGATAGATGATTTAAAAGAAAAAGAAAAAAATCCTGATTTTTAAAGAATTTTCAGGGGCAAACTACATTCCAACAAATCTGATACCAAGCAGGTGTCCATGCATTCATGTTCACACTCTCTCCATCACCACAACTGGCAGAAAATGCCCACCTACTGATCGTGCTAAAACCCAAGTTTTCCTTTTGTGTCACAGTTGTAAACATGACTACCATTCTTCGTATTATTTCCTGCAGATCTGTTAGCACTCTTTTTTTTTTTTTTTTTTGACTTTGCTGCAAGATGTACTGCCTACCTTCTTCACCAGAAAGAGGGAAGCAAATCACCATGGGTCAAGCAAGGAAGAAAGATCCCCAGATCATGAGTAAAGACTCTAAGTGCATGATCAAACTCTCCAAGTCTCTCCTTTGTGGGTTTTCAAATGAATCTTTCTTTTCTAAACCACATAAACAACATATTCCTTTATTAAGAAAGCATATTAAAAAAAAAACAAAACCTTGCGACACTTACAGCACATTCACCGACATGATACATCCATAGGGGTCAGGGCAGTCACAGCCTCCTGCAACAAGAAACAAACCATCACTTATCTCCAACAACCTGACAATGCATTTATCATGACTGAAGCCACAAAACTTCACTGCTCTGCTAGCTAATACTCCTGTACTGTACTTGCCGTTCATGAGAAAAATTGCAATGAAACACCCAACTCCTTTCCCTACAGTCACTATGGTGAACATGTGAAAAAAAAAATATTGACGGCAAAAGGGTACAGGATGAAAAACAAGACATACACCAAACATTAGCGCACACACATACATGTATTAATGAAAAAAACAACACAATAATGAAGTCAAAATCATAACGAAGACAGCTGAATAACCAAGGAATGGACGGTGCACACATGGACCCCAGGCTTAACAACAAACATATGGCAGGAAGAATGAAACCAGAGGGTGCAGAGGAAGCGATGTGTGTGTGGATCAATGTAGGCATAACAGGTACAAGCAAGAACACACACAGAATCACTGTAAAGACCATTTCATGTCAATGATGGCAGTAGTGGGCAAACGGGTAATAACAGCGATTTTCGCAGCAGGGAATGGCTAATTGCTTTACTTTACTGGGAGGGGGAAGGGAGGGGCTGACGGCAGATTTGGGTTTTTTTTTTTTTTTGTTTTACATCCAATCAATGTGAAGTTCAAACTCCCTGGTGACATCACATCTTGCAGCTAAGCAACTACAAAACATGCTACCTGCCATAATTCACATTTGACAGGATGCACATTTGTGTGCTTGGGGGAACTGAACAAATGGACGCACTTTTCATCTACAATTTATTTACAGACATGTAGATAATTAAGATCAGCCCAAACCACTGCTTGTGCTTTGTTTCACATCTCTTGTGCTTCCATAGATTTAAGCAACTGACTGACAATTCCAGCACAGTCCAGATTTCTATGATCTAAAGCCAAAAATGGTGATATCTGTACCGGGCTCACAAAGAACAATCACATCATGATATCGCTCCGGTCAAATGTGTTTTAATTAGTCAGAAAAAAAGGGGGGGGGGGGGGAGATCTCAATTTTCTCCCCTTTCTGAAAAAATATTTGTAGTTTTAGCACTTCACATGTCAGCAAAAACTCATCAATCATCAGCTGAGCATTCAGAAAAATATGTTCACATATCTACATTAAATTTTCCTTCTTACTTCAAACATTCGTTGTCTTAAATTCAGACAGTTCACTGTTGATCAGCCTAGCCGCAAGTAATCATTCTCACTGAATATGGAAACAATTTGCTCTCACAGAAAACGAGCAACACAAAACACCAATGTCAAGCTACAAATTGTTTCACATCTAAAAAATAAACACAACACTGAAAAGAAAGGGAAAAAAAAAAGGCCAATTCACAGGTATGTAAAACTAAAGGGAAGCTTAAGAATAAAAAGAAATTTTAATTTCACTCACAGTATACCACAATATAGATAAAAATAGGCAAACAATCACAGCTATCAATAGGCAACTCAAGAATATGCATGCAATTGAAGCAAAAGTAAAAAAAAAAAACAGTACTGAACTGTATAAGGAAAAAAAAAAAAGACGAAAAATGCAGTCCATGGTGAATTAACACCCCTTCCTCATTCT
The DNA here is from genome assembly GCA_016801955.1 of Conus betulinus. Classification (NCBI taxonomy): domain Eukaryota; kingdom Metazoa; phylum Mollusca; class Gastropoda; order Neogastropoda; family Conidae; genus Conus; species Conus betulinus. The sequence continues at coordinate 50,133 of JADBJO010007393.1, read as the reverse complement.
CTTCTTCAAACAAGCAGAAAGTAATCTGAATAAAACGATAACAAAAACCAACAACATTTTACTCACAAAATGATAGAAACTTTCATGACAACCAGTAGACACACAAAACAGTGTGACTTGTTACAGTTTCTTTTTATAGAATGAAAACAAATGTATATCAGATAAACATTCATAACCAAGGAAAAAACAACAATGCGAAGGCTGAACAGTGACAAACACTCTTATGAGTGCTTGCAGAAGATGACAGTATCAGTGCTATAGATTTACCTTCATGATACAATTTCCTCCAATGGTCTGCATGTTCAGAATTAAAAAGGTCGTTTTTGTTTTCAGTTGGAAACAATCAATACATGACAATGAACAAATCAACTGCAATGCTACTATGTTATCTAGCTATGAGGAAATTTGTACAAAATCAGAAACTAGCAAAGCTGACCGATTTTCCTCTTTATTAGCTCTACTCAATCTGTTCATGTAGCATGCATGCTTGAAATGGGTGTGTGTCTTTGGAAATATATGTGAGCAAGTACATGCACTGTGCACATGTATATCTCTCCAGTAATTATTCTTGTGTACAAACATCTTGACCACATTCAACTGTCAAGCTAAATAAAAATTAAGTGTGCCATTTAGATTTCAATGTAAAATACACGCAGTTTCACAAATGCATGATACTAACTAACACATGAAAGCAATGTCTGATCAGAAAAAATGACCAAGTTGATATGCAGTAGGATGAACAAAGATATCTATCTACCAATAAAACTCGTCAAGAATTGAACTGAAAAATATCAAATGGCATCTAAGTTAGGTGAAACACATTATAAATCACCCATGGTTATCCAATAAACCAGATATATAACATTTTCTCTCCCGACTAATATCAAGTGAGTAAAGTATGTTATTTTCAACAGTCACAATAGTGGTTAATGCCTAGGCAAAACACTACATCAAAGTCATTTGAATGAGAAGCAACAAAGCTGAGAACATAATATATGGTCATGGCAATAACTTGTGACCTTGGCTGCAGCAACACAGCTCCAAAAGTCTGTGGAACCAGCTACCTAAGCAATGCCAGCAGTTAACTTGTAAGATCTGGTGGAACACCTGCTATTTATCAGATGTGATATAGGACTGCACTTTACTTATTTTGCAACAGCAGACCACCCATCAGAACAGAATCTCACATTTTCCTTCAAGCATGTTTATACCAAGAAGTGCTTTATTCTTTCATAATCATGGTCCATCAAATAACAATCTTATCATCACTTCCACACTCCTGCCCCTCTACCACAAAACCTACCATCTTCATCATGCTCAATTCCCAGGCTGTGGCCGATCATGTGGGCTAGATTGGCTGCTGTCTGCTGTGGCTCAAAAGGCTTGCCACTCTGCCCACACAGACCAATCATCACTGAATCAGGCATTTCTGTTCACATTTTAGGTGTTCCCATGTGTACATCAGGAGTGTGTGCATGAAATGAAATGAAACAGCTGTTCATAAACACAAAACAGATACATATGCATGAGTGCGCAGGCACGTACACATACACATGCGAGCACGCATGCACAAGCGTGTGCGCACACACTACAGACAGACACACACACACACACACACACACACACACACACACACACACACACACACACACACACACACACACACACACACACACACACACACACACACACACACACACACACACACACAAGCACTAGAACTGACCTTGACAACCCCTAATGCCCTCTCAGAACACACAGAGTCAGGTACGGCCATTCCAACACTGTCATCATCCAGAGAGAGGCCTCTCTGTCATCACAACATACCCAGTCATTATCACAATGTTATCGATGTCACTTGTGTGTCTGCTTGTCTACTCAGTATTTTTCTAATCCATCTATCGTGTCTCTCTCTGCCCGTTCCTTTCTCCTTTCTGCTCCCCTCTTTTTTCTGCCTTCCAGCCTGTACTGTACTGTACTGTGTTGTCTGTGCTGTGCTGCGCTGTGTTGAGCTGTATTGTATTAAACAAACTGTAGTCAACCAAAATGGAAACTAAAAATATATTCCGGTTAAGTATCTTGCTGACTGATAGAGCAATACCTGTGAGCAACTACAGATTTCACTTTCTGATGAGAAAAAAAAAGAAGCTGATTATTACATCTTCATACGTCTCGACCAATAAACAAAACTTTAAATCAACAGCTTCATCTGTCTTAATGACTTACCCGCACATAAAGTATCACCATCTTCTAGCAAATAAAAAACAATTCTTCCAAGAAAGAAGACTTCACTGCAGAACTAGACTGATTTTCACTGAGAAATTATCATATTGGCATGATTCTGCTGTCTTTTCTTTCCAACTGTCTGGGAGGCTTGTAGGTCTCTCCCTATCTCTCTATTTTCCTGATTGTAGGTAAAGAACAAAGCACGAAAGAATTGCTGTACTTGAATATGACAGTGCACATGTTGGATTAGTCAGCCGCACTCTAAATCCATTCAGCTCAAGTACTTCAAATAGTAAGATTAGCATTATCACTATCAATACAACTGCTGCAACAATTATTGACATTAACCCTTTCACTGACGCTGAATGCCTCTGTTGCATTCACACACTGGTCACAGAACAAGGCTGGAAGACTGACAGCTCTATAGCATGGGAAGTGGCGAAAGTTATAAAAAATTTTCACTTTGTTTTATGTTGCTAGAAAGCACTCAGAGAACTGTTTTCAAAATTAGAACAGCAATGCAACACCCAAAAACCTGATGCAAAGAGTTAAGTACTAGCTGCATGAATCATAAGTACTTCCTTCCTCATAGCGTCTAAAGTTCGACCATTCCTCAAAACTCACGTGAGGAAGAAGACAACATCAAACTGGTTGCTGGGAAGGTTGCCCATCTTGTAGGTCTGGAACTTCTGCAGCAGCTCCCTCTGCTGCGAGCTGACGATGAACCTGTCAGCCACGTCCCAGTACTCCAGATAGGACAGTGCAATGTGGAAGCCCAGGTCGCGGTAATACTGCATCAACAACACTGGTGTGTTAAAGTTACATTCACGTGCCATCATCCTAAAAGTAATAGCATTTGGAATTTGTATGTGCTCTATCACTGCAGAGCGTGGAACATTTTCAAACGTTAAAAAGAGCTAATCAACATGCACAAAGAAAAACTATAGACTGACTGGCAGATAGAGAGATAGACAGATAGACAGACAGACAGGTAGATGAACAGATAGATAGAGATTATGTATAGATATATACTAATCACAATAAATAAGGAAAAATGAATACATAGAACTACTTGTCCACTAATATACATCCAGATGTGGATGTATGGAAGTGGGCATGTGTGCGCGCATGCACACACATGCACACACACACAGGCAGGCACGCGTGCGCACTCACACGCATGCACGCACGCGCACACACACACACACACACACACACACACACACACACACTGGCTTCACCACCCCCACTCACCAGATCCACAATGTTGGCAATCTCTAAAGCATAGCGAGTGACCAACTGCTGGCTGAAATTCAGGCCCATGTACTGCAACACAAAGAGTGTGGCATATCATGTCTACCCTGGCACCCATAGATGACCAGTCTGACAGTCTCATCAACAGCACAGCTGACAGCTTTGTGGAGCCAAGTTTACGGAGCCAAACTACAGAAAATTATCTACTAAGACTGACCAATGAGTGTGCATGCCTGTGTGTGTGTGTGTGTGTGTGTGTGTGTGTGTGTGTGTGTGTGTGTGTGTGAATGTTTGTGGAAGAAGGATTAATCTAAAAAAAAAAAACAACAAACAAACAAACATTTTTCATTACTTGTAGTTGCTGGCATTCACAAACACCATGCTCGCTATATTAGGCAAAAACTTGTTATCCAACCACAAAGACTACCCCTAAATTCATCTTCTTTGTAACAAAATTTGATATTCATGACTTTAACACAAAATTTAAGGCACCTGGTATGATTCCTGAAACAGAGAAACTTTTGAAAATTTTTCAGGAAATACCAGAAAACTGTTAAGATGTTTGGCAATATGCAACAGGTCCACCACATAAACTTCATGATTTTTTTTTTAACTCCTTACAGACCAACAAGATGTAATGAAATGAATATTTAAAAAATACATGTACAAATACATACATGAAATGTGCACTGCATTGTTTCCTTACACTGTGTAACTTACTTACAATGCATTATATTTCAAATAGTAGACAGAAAAATTCATGGAATTACATCAAAGAGGGAACACACACACAGTATAACACTAACACCACACCCCACACACACACACACACACACACACACACACACACACACACACACACACACACACACACACACACACACCACACACACACACACACACACACACACACACACACTTTTTATTTTTGATGAAAACTATTCATTTCTCGCAGCTTTTTTTTTCCAACGCTTTTTTCTTTAATCTTCTTTTTGTATAAACACACATGTAAACTCTATCACCACAACTGGCTGGTTGAAGTTTACCCGCTAGATTTACTTACCATAAATTTATCCAGCACAAGACCGGTTCGGAGGACTTTAGGTTTTTCTGGATCAAGGCCTAAATCGTGCTGAAGGAAAAAGTCACAATGCTTTTCAATGCCTGTTCCATGAAACAAAAAAACAGTAAAACACAAAAACAAATGCAACCAATGAAAGAAATGTAAAAAAAATAAACCCATGAAACTAGAATGATTAAGTGCAACACAAGTATGTCCTTGTATTCCCAATTTTAACATCAAAAGCAAATGAAACCATTTAACTACCTTATGAATTTTTACAGATCTGAACTAAGGCCAAACATGCCTTGCACGCTGGTAAATGTGAATGTGAAAGAAAACTGCTTTGATATTTCATGTCATGCCATATTTTCAGTACACTGCACAGAGCTTTGCATGAAATCCAAGCGTATAATTCTATATGTTGCAAATCCCCAACGTTTATGTATCTCTACAATACAAAACAAAGACATGTTACTTCCTTATTCTTCTTCCAAATGTATGAAATCAAGCATCACCATTTCAACTTTAACAATTCCACAAAGTATTTATAAGCCACCACAACATAAGCTATGTAAAATGTTCATGCATTACGCATACATACACTAACTTTGAACAAAATTGTACACACTCTTCTCTCTCCTTTGGTCAAAGATACATCTGCACATTCACATGAACGCACAAAGAAAGACTGCTTACTCGCTGTGCTCTGAGAAACTTGAGCCTCTTGATAAACTCTCCTTTATGCAGCTCGTGGAATGGCAGCCACAGCCCTGCTTCGTTACCTGCACATCAACCAACTCCAATCAGTACTCACTCCACAAGGCTCCCATCGCTTTAACTCCCTTCCCCCAGTACTTCCCAATCTCCTGGCCTCACACCCTCGCTCTTCCTCAATCTTGCTGTTGCAAAGACCATACAGCAGTTTGTAGGCAGAGCTACCTTTCATTCAGTGTCTTCCCAGATGGGGCATAGTGAAGTCTTTCACTCCCAAACTCAGCTAACATGATTGGGGAAGGTATCCTTTGCAAATTCAGAAAATCTAGTTATGCAAGTCACAGTTTAAAATACATCATAAACAAGAACAGACACCACAAAACATTTAACAAGGAATTTTCTGTTTTTCTTTTTTTTTAAATCCCATAGTGATCGCTTTCATACCACTCCTCAAGAGATGTATTGTATTTCAGACTGCCATTAAATGGACAGCTTTACTAACGAGTGAATAAACAACCTCCTATGTTTGTTATCGCTTACCTAAAAAGATGCTGTTTTTTTCTATTTATCTATTTCAATTTTTTTTTTTAAGACATGTTTCCACATGCACCCACATTTCTTCCACGCTCTTTTCATAATTTCCTTTTATACTTTTACATTTTCACTTCTACAGTCATCACCCAAAATCTAATTAAAACTGGATTAAACAATGACCAAAAAAACAAAAAATCAAAACAGGCACTGATTACATAAAACTGGTGTTTCTACTTTGGTTTGGTCTTTCTTGCAAGAGTGCTTTCCCTTTACCTTTCTCATTTCCATCAGGCGGAGTTACTCATCTTTTTGTCAGAGCCTCATATTTACTTCTTCGAAAATGAAATATACTTACCTCTTGATGCTTGCATGAATAGCTTAAAAAACTAAAGTGATACTTTTGTTTTTTTGCTTGCTGTTTGTTTGCCTTTCATTTTTCAATCCACTATAACACTGACTTTTCAAAGAATGAAAATGCCAACAACAACAAAAAAAAAGATGATACAGGAAGGAGGGGGGGAGGGGGTAGGGTATCATATACTTATAACTTCAGTGTAAGACTGAGGGACTCACCAAATGTAAGGAATTTTTGTCTAGATCCTACTGTTCATAGACTGTTTAATTAACTGTTCTTCTTTCTGTCCCCTAGGTAATAACAAACAGTGTTTTCAATTTACTCCTCTCCCTTTCATGGACAAATACTCGAACCTTTTTTTTTTTCTTTAAAGAGAAAAGTCTCCAATATGTCTTAAGCACCTCATATGTGCATATGATTTAGTAATGCAAGCAGCATTACTGTGAAGTTATTAGCATGGAAATGTTCAACCATGAGAGCGAAAGTTACCTTTCATATTCATAAACATTTAGCATCTAAACAACAGAGGGTTGAATGATAGTCTTTCGAGTGGAGGGGGAAGGGGGTAAAACAGCGGGAGAGGGGTAGAGAGAGTTGGCAGGGTTGGGGACAGAATGTGTGTGTGTAGATGGGTGGGTGGGGAGAGGTGTCTTTGGCCAAAAAGTTTGGAGAGGCCCATTTTTTTACCATTCCAGACAACTTACAAGATAACTTACAACAAGACAACCTCTGAACCAGCCAACTCGCTAAACACATCTGAACACGAAGTGTTGTCCAAGTCCAATTATCTTCATTTGGACCATGCTTTCCTGCTTATTTCCCTTGGAAAACTTTCAGAATGTTGAACATGCGTTGTCCACTGCACTGGAGTTTTAGGATCATTATTTTAATTGTGTACACTGCTTTTTCTGAGTTTTCTGCAAGGTAGCTCAGGCCATAGAGGTCAAGTTTGTTTTGGCTACTAAATCAGTGATGGGGGTAAAAAAAAAAAATTTTTTTTTTACAGGCAAAAAGGGAGGGTAAGGCTCTTTCTGATGTCGTTTTGTCAGACATTCAGTTAGGGAAAAAAAGAGACATACTGACCGCATTTTTTTCGTTAGGGGATGTGGTGGCCATGTAGAGCACATGAGGATGGTCCAGCTGCAAGGAAACCAAACCAATGACATGAGCACCCAACACACAACAATGAGGCAGACATCTGCACCCCAATAAACACAAACAGTCTGTCACATGATCACCCAGACACCTTGACCTGAATGTCTTTTCTTTATACCACTGCTTGCCATATAATTTCTTCATATTAAAGAAAACATACATGGTTTCAATGTACTTAGTGAAACCTCTCTCGGTAATGAACTCATAATTCTCTCTTGAAATGAAAAACAATCGTTGTGGGCTTTCACAAACAGACATGCACACACTCACATGTATATACAGACATGTTCAAATACCAGGAGCGAGTCTTGATTGAGAGATGGGCAGGTAAGAAAGGTCTCTACTCAGAGGTTTCACTAACATATGTAATTAAAAGACACCAATCGGTTCACCTGCAGCTCCTGCTTTGTTTCGGACTGAAAAAACGCACTTCACATTTTGTACATATATCTCCACATGAAGTGGGGAAACAAAAAGAAAAAAAAACTATCTGCAAAAGTGAACAAAAATAAGAAGCAAATGATCCTGCTTCCTACAATTTCTACCCATGCTAAGAATTATTGTTTTGCACTCTGTCTTTGTTGTACTAATCCTCATTTGTCTGATCAAGTAAACATTGACTAGTTTTTCAGACCCTGCACAGACAAACATAGATCCTCTCTCTCTCTTTCTCTCTCTCTCAGTTCCTGCCCCGCACCCCCCCACCCCCCTCCCCCTTTTTCCCCCGTCTCACTCTCTCTCTCTCATCTAAACAGATACACAAGCCTACCCCTTCATCTCCACCCATCAGCGGCTGAATGACATAGGTCTCATTGTGCATCTGGATCACTCCTCTGAAACCAAGCAAAACATCAACACAAACACAGTGATGAAGACTGCACATCATCTCATCAACAACATATCACTCAATGACAGAAAACAGTTTTCGAAGAAGAGATGACATTCCACTAGCGATTCTGGCAATGGTCACAAAAAACATGACTTCGCAAATGTTTTCACAGTATGATCAATTAATGCTTTGAACCAAGAGTGATATCAACTGAAATTAGTTGTCAGTGACTTGAAGAACTTACACATTAGGTCAATCATCAAAAATCAAGACAGATGCCCCATGTATGATTCAGGGTTCTCTAAACTTCTGATAAAGTAATTTCAGGGATTTTTCTAGGCTCTTTCTACAGCTTCTCAAGGAGGAATTTGTTTGGACAGACAAGTATTTCTAAAACTACTTTCAACAGCAAATTTGCTTTTGACCTCCAAAGCAGCACAAATCAATCTTAAAAAATAACAATAACACAGATAATAAGCGCACAAACCAACACGGAAAGGAAACAGCCAATGTTCTAACCTGATTCCATGACAGGTGCTGAGAGCCACACTGGACGACTCGTCCTTGACATAGCCATGATAATAGCAGTGTTCTACCCGTCTGAAGATAGACAACATGAATATCATGCAACATCATACAAGGTTTCCACAACAACAAATTGGAAGTAAATTACGTGGCTGGTCAAAGACTGTGCACTCTGAAAGTGTGTGACAACTATGAAAGGCCTTTGCTAAAATGGTGTACTATGCCTGGTATTTCTCCCCCGCAGCTGCTGAAATTGAGGATGTGGTTCACATTTTGATGTGGGAATAAGGCGTTTGTTTGGACTGGTAAGTACCAGAAAAACAGCAAAGTGAACAGGCATGGAGAATACTAGAACATATGGACAGGCAAAAAAGCAATGCATTTGTTAAGACTTTATTTCTTCCTTTTACTCCTTCTTTGTGCTGAAAGAAAAAAAACATACCCTGCACAGACCATCTGCCTTAAGAACACTGTGCTTCAAACTCTAAAATCTGTGGTTCAGTAAGTAACCTCTGGTTGTTTGGAGGCATAGGCAAAAACAGTGAGAAAATCAAAGCTAGAGATTTAATTGTAACATCATGGTCTGCTATGGGAGGATGTCATCAGTAATTCAAAGGTGACGAGGGTAAAGATTTTGATGCAAATAAATTTTCAAAACATTCTACAAAAAAAGTTTCAGTTTAAATAAACCACTTTAAAGAGAGTTTTCACTGTACAGAGGAACCTCTTAATAAAGACATGCTTAAAAAAAAATGGGTAATCAAATGAGGGGAAGAGGTTTGTCCTTCACTGGAAGAAAAATCTATTGTTAAGAGGAACATTTCCATTAAAAAAGCAATAAATAAATTTAAAAAAAAAAAAGAGAGACTTGAGAGGGAGGCAGTATTTCTGTAGTTCGTCTTCACTAGGAGGTTCCACTGTCTGACCTGTCCATCCCTCCATGTTTCCCAGCTTACCTTTTCATGATCTGCTGGTTGCTCTCTGTGAAGTGCTTGACCATGATGCCAGACGACAGCAGCGCACTGAAAATATCACAGACATGATACAGCATTCGCTCTATCTTTTCCTATCTCTCCGTCATTCTCTCTTCTTTCTTTAATATTTCCCTCTCTCTGAATCCCCCCCCCCCCCCCCCCCCCACCTCCCTTTTCCCTTACACCTCACTCTCTCCAAGTCCACCATCCATTTCCACCCTTTATCCCTCGCCTCATCTCGCTCTTCGTATCTGCTGATGCTTAATCCAAATGTCTAATGCTGGACAATACCATTCAGCCAGAATTTCATTGGGAACATTTTCTTTATTTTATTTCCTTCTACTTTCCTTTTCTATCTTTTATTTCATTCATAACACTGAAATTTTCTCATTGTCAGTTAAAAAAAAAAAAAAAAAAAGACAGAAAAAAGCAACAGAAAAAAAAAGAAAAATTGAAAGGAAGAAATTTTTTTTTTTTCTTTTTCCTTTAGACTATTTTTTTTCTAGTTCACTTACAGGGTTGATCTGTTGGCCTGTTGCTTATTTCTGTTTTACTTTATTTGATTTGCTTCTCTCTTTCCTCTCTTATCCATCCAGGCTCCTGTAACTTGACAATTCCTACTATTTTCCTCAACACACCATGCTTCTCTGGCTGATCTTGGGAAGGCTCCAGACTGGCTGTCTGACACCCAGGGTGAAGGAAACAGCAGCAGACCAGGAAGTGGCAGGTCTCTGTTACACAGGTATGAGCGGCAGGAGGATAACTGACACCACAGTTTGTTGCTGCCTTGCCGGTGGCTTGCGATGACTCACCCTGAGAAAGTCGACACTTGAGCGAAGCCAGAGACAGCAGACAGAGGTCTCCCCATATGCTGTGAAGGTGTCATTATTTTCACCCACTCTTCCCCACCTTCAAATCAACCTCCTCCTCGCTTTTTCTTCTTTTCTTTTATTCCTTTTTACTCTGTTTTGTTTTCACTTTTTTTCTTCATTTTTCTTCTTTTCTTTTCATTCTGTTTTGTTTCATCGTTTTTTTTTTTTTTTTCCCCCATCATTTTTTTCTTTCCTTTTCTTTCTTTTTTTTTTTATTTCTTTGTTTCGTTATCCTGATGCCAAAGCACCTCTATTCAACTTACTTTGAAACTATCAAAGTTCCACAATCCCTACCCCCCACCCACGCCCACTCCCCCCCCCCCCCCCCCCCCCCCCCCCCCCCCCCCCCAAAAAAAAAGACTGTAACCAGTGGGGACTGACTGGCTCAGCGGTATAGACGAAGCACTCAGCTCACAGTCAAGAAGACTCTGAGAGTCTGAATCCCGGTGGCATCAATATAAACATTGCCACTTTCGCTGCCCACCTACACATTTTTTTTGTTTCTAACGGTGTCCTTCTGGCGTTAGTTAAGTCCCCTATCCCACTGTCCAGGAACAGTTATCCCTGCCTGCCCTATCACCTTTGATCAGCGTGGATGTTAAACCTAATGTAATTAACAGAAGAAATGAGACAAAGGCACAAAGTGACTCACTTGTTGCGCTGCAGCTTGATTCGAATCCTCTTATCGTTCAGTTGCAGTTGAATCACCACCTGCTTCATGTGCTCATGAGTTCCCCTGGTAAAAAAAAAAAAAAAAGAAAAAAGAAAGTGGAAATTCCATCCATTAACCAGTGAAATAAGTACCTGCCACTGGTACAAAGTACATGTATATATATACTAATTGTCCAAACAAAAGTTTAGGGTTGGTCACATAACTGTAACTACTTTTTTTTTTCACCTGGTCAACCAATTTTCTCCTGAGCATGTGTACAGTAACACAATCCCGTCATCATCCCCTTCCACATTCGAAGTCATTCCCCACATTCATTCTTCTCCCCCCCCCCCCTCTCTCTCTTTCTCCACCCCCCCCACCCCCCTCCCCAATCTTTCAACAAAGAGCAAAGAGAGGCCAGAGGAAAGCAGTACTCACATGATGCCTCAGGTGGCGTTCCCGTGTGGACAGCGGGGAGGGACCTTGTTGCGCAGCTGGGTGGGGATGACCACATAGTGAGGTGAGGGGATGTTCTCCAGCAGCACCCGGTTGTAGTCATAGTTCTGCACCAGGTCATGGAGGTCCCGCTCTGCATACACACACATTGTACGCACACACCTCAGCTTCAAGTTCAACAACTCGGGCTCAGTCACCAACATTGAATCATTAATTACTGCAGAGCATGCACAGTGCACCACACTGTCATGTTCAGTCACTGTCATCACCAAAAAATCAATGATCAGCACAGCTAAGTGATTAATCAGTGATTCATATATGACCTTATACTTAGAAAACTACTATGAAACTAATATCACATTAGTGAAAAGATGTTAAAGAAAAGTACTACTACTACTACTACTACTATGATTCTGAACCTGCCCATGAATTTGCTCCTCACCGTTACTATTCACGGAAGTTCTATCAGTGTGTTGCAGTGCAAATGAAATTCATTACACTCACTGTCAGGCATCGTACAGGCATGTCTTCTGTACAATATGCATAGAGGGGGGGCATTTAACACCCAAAATTAGACAGTTATCTAATCACATTCATACATAATTTGGCTTTGCAAAACTATGGACACAATGCTTACACCCCAGACTCCCTCAGCATTCATTCACATGATACACACTCACGCACGCGAAGCATGTGCACGCACACACATGTATACACATACACACACACACACACACACACACACACACACACGCACACAGATCTTTAAACATATATTTGTGCGCTCATGTTATATTTAAGCATCTTTGTTTGTGTTCTGTTTGAATTGATGTCATCCATTCCAAAGACAGTCAATGACTGAAACAGCAATAACTTTGTTCTTCTATTTCTACGTAAACGTTCAGTGCAACCTCAAAGAAAGTTACTGTTTTTAAAGCTGATCATTCTACGATTTTTTTTCCTTTTTTCAACTTTTGTTTAATCCACTGATTTTCACAAACTTGATACATGATTCATGCTCTGTTTTGAGACAGTTTTTCAATCCACATCCTGTTTGACAGATTTTCAGTTCTTATAATGTTCTTACAGTTAATAATCGGGTCCATTTTCTGACTGTTGCTCAATCTACAATCTGTTTGAAATGACAGTCACCCAGTCTATGTTCTTTTCTGGCAGTGGATCAGTCCATGTTCTGTTTTCACTGCTGTTAAATCTGTGTTCTCTTTCAATCCATGTTCTGTCTTGACATCTATCCGTGATCTGTTTTGACACATGTTTGCTCCATACTCTCATTATAAAATGACAGTTGTTCAATCCACTTTCAGGTATGACAATTGATTTGTGTTCTGTTTTGACAGATGTTCAATTCACATTATCATGTTTTGACAGTTGATCAATTCTTGTTCTATTTGACTGTTGATCATGTTCTGTTTTGACAGCTGATCAATGGCAACTGACAGCTGATCAATATAGGTTCTGTTTTGACCTAAATTCTTAGTAGAAAGAAACTCGTGGAGAGCGTGGCAGCAGAGAGTCCTCAGAAGAGAAGCCCCCTTCAAGCAAGTGTTTCGGCCCTTATCTCCTGACACTCTAGGGGGTTGGGCCACACCCGGTTCATGACTCCGGATGTCCCTCTGCTGCCCCTTTTTCCCCATCTTGGGACATGCCATGGCTGGGATTCAAACCCCATGACCCTCAAAATTTTGTTTCGGTAACTGATCAATATATGTCCTGACTTTTAAGTTTCAATCAGTATGTCTTGTTTTGTCGCTTGATTTCATCTTAAACTTGGGAGATCATTTAACAGAGTATTTCCATCAAGCTAAAGAAACACAAAAAACCCCATAAATTTATTCTTATTATGGCTAACATGTAACAAATAAAGCAGTATCAGTATCATTCAGTTAAATCATCATTCTCTGCAACTGATTTGAGGATAGGAATTGAACTGACTGCAATGTGACAATAAATTACATGTGTGCTACTTATTTATTAGAACTTAATGCAGAATTATGATAAATGTATAATTATATGATTTTTTTAAAGACCCTTTCTAATCCAAATTTGACCTTATCTTGTTTTCATTCCTTTTTTTCTTCTCTTCTTCAACTAGATATACAGTAGGTACCGGCAGCCAAAATTAGCTTATTGTTTTTCATACTTAAGATCTGTATCACTGCAAAAGTAAATGGAAAAACATACAAAACACAACAAGAATGAAGTCTCTATCTTCAGTCGTTTTCGAGATATTGCAGTTTAAAGTTGCGACGTTTTTATGCACCTGACAAAATGAGATATCTTCCAAGTTTGAAAGCCAATAGTATCATACATGATTGATACATCTGGTTATAAATTGTGTTCTCAATCTATACAACTTACACTCTTTGAACAATTAAGTTCAGGGGGTTCAGTTTGCATGGCTTTTGTGTGATAAAGTGTTAAACTTGTAACAATTGCAATTCAGCGACTTTCGAATTTGCATGATGTGGCTACTTTGAAGCACTGCAGCACAGTAAGAATAGCCATTTCAGAGTTTCCAGTGGTTTGGACAAACTCTCTAAGTTGTACTAAGCAAAGTCATTTTTTTCTGAGGTATCTGCTATAAAACATTTGTGAAAACTTCTGTGCTAAAAACAGGATATATATTGCAATTTGGACGGCGGAAAAATGGGGGTAGAATCGCCCGCCACACTTAAAATTTGCTATAACTTCAAACTACTACTTCATGAACTGTTTCCAAATTTTGCATACAGTTTCTATACAGTACTTCCTGTGAATCAAAGTGTAGATTTTTGTTATTTTTTACCTAACATTTTATTTCCTGTACTAGAATAGTGGCCAGCAGGGGCGGAATGATGATGATGTCCAAATTAAACCAACAGTTTTTCAAAACTTACTAACAGATTAGATTTCAACAAAAATTTGGTATGATGTTGTCTGTATTGTTATTTATAAAATAATGTTATTTTTGCTGTTTCTGACAAGTGCTGGCATCCACCAAACAAAAGGTCACTTTACGATAAGGGTGGGAAGTACACTCTTGCAGACGGGCAGATAGGGTTGACTACATACATTGTTCTTTTTGTATGCAGCATACTTCAGGCACAGTTCATTGTTAATTGGAACAGACCAGGGCATGGCCAGTGGTTGTGTTTGGGAGACTATGTTGAAGTCACTGGCAAACAAAAATATGCTTTGCACTAAATCTGTGTCTGTCTTGATTGGCCACACAAGCGTGTTGTTTGAAAGAGCAAAATTTCTTCAGAAAATTGTCTACTTTCTCAGGAGAGTGGATCTGTGACACACTGCCAAATCATCATCATAGAAAACTACATTCTGGCCAATTTTGGTAAAGACAAGTCTTCCAGAAGGCAATCAGTGGCATGTTCATTGATTTAATCATTAATGCAGCATGATTGCATCCTAAAAATGGGTGATAACTTCTTATGTCTCCATCTCTTCCTCGGTCACCATCACTTCATCAGTCCCCAAGCCCAACTGCTCTGCCTCAGAAAAAATTGAAGTGGAGACACAGCTCACACCTCATCCACTTTATCCTGGTCTGGTGGTTCTCCAACTTACAACACAGCCAATAGTGAACACTGGCATGTGTGGTAAAGACTGTGGCCTATATAAAGGTTTTGGGTGACCAGCCACCCACGAACCCTGGCATGTTAGGTAAAGGCTGTGGCCTATATGAAGGTTATGGGTGACCAGCCACCCACAAGCTCTGGCATGTGAGAATGCTTCTTTGATTGGTATGGGTGACATGCCACCCACAGTATCTGACGAGGATTATAAGCTTTTATTACTTACTTACTCCTTTATTTACCCACCAAACACCACAATATTTAATGGGGGCAAGCACACAAATACATAATGAACAAAGTCATAAAACTTAGTTACATATTATGAAAACTGAGTTAGTTTTGAAGATTTAAATGACAGTCTGGGTAATTTTTCACCCACAAGCTCTGGCAAAGGTTAAAACAATTATATAACAAATGTGGATGCATTTTCTCAGTTAAAGAAAAAAAAAAAGGAAAGGAAGAAAAAAAACATTAAAGCATGGCACAGGATCACTTAACTGAACTGTGACTGCATGCTTTTATCATGTATATTTCCCTGTCTGTTTCATCATTGTGCGATATCGTGTGGTGTGTGTGTGTGTGTGTGTGTGTGTGTGTGTGTGTGTGTGCGTGTGCGTTTGTGTGCGTGTAATTACTGAAAAACAAACAAAAAAAAAATACATTAAAGCATGGAACTGGACCACTTAATTGAACTATGAGTGCATGCTTTTATGTAAATTTCCCTGTTTCTTCATCATTGTGCAATATGTGGTGTGTGGTGCGAGTGTGTGTATGTGAAATTACTAGGGAAAAAAAAAAAAAACATGGCATAGGACCACTTATCTTAACTATGAGTGCATGCTTTTATGTAATTTTCCCTGTTTTTCATCATTGTGTGATATGTGGTGTGTGTGTGTGTGTGGTTACTGCTCTCTGTCCATTCCTTATAATTTTATTTTAGTATCTGTTGTTCTTTGTAAGCAAAAATGTATTGCATGTTCTTTGTAAACAAAAGGTACATCCTCCGCAACACATTATTTTGTCGACAGGGTGTGATTTAAGCATTGCCAATAACATGTTAAGTATTTCATCATTATGATTTTGAATGAACTTGATTTAATCATTATGAATGTAAAAGAACATAAATATGCATTATAATGCTTTTTTTAACACAAAAGGTAGAATTAAAGAAGATTTAACTTTATTTTTTGGACTCTACCTTTTTATCAAACTACTCTGTTTATTCAGTATGTTTGTGCTGTTACAGCAATATACATAACTGTGGAGCATAACATACAATCACCGAAAAATATCATATATACAATCACCAAAAATATCATAAATGTTACTGTCACAACAAGTAATGTCTTGGCAATGCAATGCTACTGTAGTTTTGTATTCTAGCAGTTTTACTTGAAAGCAATCACTAAGTGTTCAAAACCTTGCTGTGTTTGCCAGTAAGGAGGGGAGGGGTGGGGAGGGGGGGGAGAAAGCAAATCCATACAGTTCAATTACAGAAATTTCAAATACGCTAGGGGAAAAAATTTGATTGCTAAGCTAAACTTTGTTGAGTCTGGTTGACTCGACAGTGACCCCCCCCCCCCCCCCCCCCCCCCCCCCCCCGCCCCCCCCAACTACACCCTCTTTACTGTTCAACTTCAGACTCTGTTCTCTCTCTCTCTCTTTATACCAGCAAACACGCTTTCCACATCGAGTATGACAGTAATGATCGGTGTTTCGATTGATGGTTATTATCAGAAGACAGTGCTTTCAGAATTCAAAGCCTCGGACCGTCTTGTACGCGCGGTTTGTGGCTTCCGGTTCGAATATCTGTCTCAAAACAGGTGTTTTTAACTACGATTTTCTCTATAATCGTGTAATGGAATCAGTAACCATTTCACAAATACATGAATCAACATAAGTGAAGCCCATTACTGATATCTATTTTCATTAGTTTGTCTTTAAAAAAAAATACGATCGCTTCGAACGGCGCAACGCGTGGGACTTTTCCGACCTGTTTAATCTTGACGAACACCGGCTGAATTACGAACAAAATAACTAAGCATTGGCACAGTATTAAGCGAATTGAATCGTTTCATTAATGTTCTCGTTTGTTATTACATGCGTTATCTTACCAAGTGCGTCTTGCAATTCAACAACGATTAGCGCATTCGACTCGGTCATTGTCGGATCTCGGCTTCGTTCCGCCATTTTTGAAATCTTCGACAAGGAGCAAATGTTTGCATTTGGTACCTTCGCTTTGATTGGCTTGCGCTTTGCGAGCATTCAACCAATCGCTTAGCTTGATACACCAATGAATGCGGGAGAGAACGGCCTTTCTAGCGCATCGTTAATGTGTATGTTTTTTTTTCGCAAGTTTTTTTAGCAACGACGCTGGAAAGACAACACTTGTAACAAACCTCATAAAAACTTCGATTCTAATCAATTTAAACGCATCCTACCAAAAGAGAAAATAGACTGAAATAAAGCTTGAACCATGCTCTTGTATTCTGACCTATTTAAAACGCCAGTGAATAAAATGAACACATTGTATGTGTTTGATTTTCGACACAGTGTAGTTCGAACGCTCGGCCAAATGGCGCCTGCGACGCTTCGGGATGTGTGACGCGCTTCGCTTTTCGTGTGAACGGGTGGGTGTATTTTGGAATAAAACAGTCATCGTACCGTCTATTGCAAACACAAATAAACACACACAGAGTTCAAAAGGAAACTGTATTCTTTATTCTTCACAATTTTCATCTGATTCTAAACGCGTTATTCATAGATACTGCCAATTGAAAACAAGCATATTTTTCACTCGGCTGAACTTTCCCGCACGCTGAAAGAAGGGCTGCCGGTACCTATATACAGTTCATGCTTGCGTACAAGCCTAACTCTTTATGTTTGTGATTATACCAACAGTTTGTTTAAAACAAAAATAATCAAGTTTCTACTGTGCACTCTACTAGTAGGCCTATGTACTACTCTTAAAATCACTTCACTGAGTTTTGCAAAGATAAATCTCTGCTGTTGCTTTTCATTTAACGAGTTAGGACTAGGTTAAATTCTTCCCTCACACAGCTTCCGTCTTCTATTACTTCATTTACATAAAAAGGTTGTTCATGTGTGTTAAAACATTTTCCTCTTTGATCTTCTGTAAAAGGCCTATTCTGTGAACAATGCCACATACCAAACAACCCACACCAAAACATTCTTTGTCATTCCCAGCACATATATACATGTATGACACTAGTCTCTACCATTCAAACATACGCTTTTTTTTTTGTTTGTTTGTTGTTTTTTTTTTTATTTGTTGTTTTTTTTGGTTGTTTTCTTGATTTTTTTCGAACTTGGGACCTCAAAACGGGTCCGTTCTATTTCTAGTTCAATAAACAATAATAGGTCTGCATCGATCATCACTGACCTACAAATCTAACCGTGTAGTACTAGGCCTACTACCTGACTTTTGCCTTCAGCACTTCAACGGGTTTAGCAACACCTGAAAATTGAATCCCTTCAACCTGTAGTTCTATAACTGTTCCAGATCACAGACTCATCATTCGCATTCTCAGCCCGCCCGCATTTCGATTGTACAAAACAACCCTTTAACCTTTGGCAACTTCGATCGTCTGCTGCTGTGCAGTCTCCCATTCCCAACTGTTCTCAATTATCTTGCCGACGCACAGACGCTGAATGCGAGCGAGACAGAACTAAAATAATCAATACCCTGCTTCAGCTTGAAACAGATCTGCGTTGTGTGCCGGATAATGATCGCCATGATCATGACGTTATTATCCATCAGAACTTGCAAAGCTTGCGAGCTGCCGTGACAAACATCCGTTTCAATTTAGACTCGGCAACATTCCATCAACCCCCCCCCCCCCCCCCCCCCCCCCCCGCTCCCTCTCCCCCTCGCTTTCATAGATTCCCCCCCTTCGTCCTCATCCCCTTCCCCCACCCTCTCCGGGTAAAACGGCAATTACTTGTGTTAAATGTGGGTCCTTCAACCTGAAGCTTCACAGACTCTTGAAAACACTAAACAGAACCCGGCACCCTACCAGTTTTTTTTTCCCGGTCCCTCCCTCTCCCCCTGTATCATCAATTTAAGATGAAGACGGAAGGAAGGAAACATGGTGCACATAAAACGAGTCCTTCACTTGAACCCCGAGTTCATGTTTTCAGCACCTACAGGCACCCGCCAAATGATATCGAATTAGTATCGCATGCAATGCATGCCTCTCTCAGTCTCTGCTCAGGTTCCATCTAGAAAATTAAAAATGTAGGTTTGTTTGTTGTTTTTTGGCCGTTTTCTTTTTTTTTCTTTCTTTTTCTTTCTTTTTAACTTCCGATCTAGAGAATCAGAAATACGACAATTCACATTTAGCACAGCTCTCTCTCTCTCTCTCTCTCTCTCTCTCTCTCTCTCTCTCTCTCTCTCTCTCTCTCTCTCTCTCTGTGCACCATGCCAATAAAACACTTTTTCTCACTCTTGAAAGTAGTCAAAAATGGTATACATTCAAAATGCTATTTTAAGTTATACAAGGAAAAAAGGGTAAAAATTCCAAGTTCTTTTTAAAGTTCAATGTTTTGTCACTCATTTACAAACGACTTAAGTATGTCATAATTCCGCCATTTACTAATATTTGTTTTTGGTACCCCCCCCCCCCAAAAAAAAAGTTTGGACTCACTACCTCATGATCTTTCACTTTCAAACTTTGATCCAACTACAACTCAAGTCACAGCATTGAACTTTTTAAGCTATGAAATCCAACTTTTAAAAACAAAAACAAACAAACAAACAAAAAAAAAAAACGAACAAACGTCAAAAAGGTTTCTCGAAATTAATCACATCAACAAGAAATCTGTATGTGGAACACATCAATTATTTACGTATCTATTTAAAACATCTTTAGGCCCACTGTTGGACGCCTGTACCATACCCGTTTTTGCTCCCCCCCCCCCCCCCCCCCCCCCATGGGGGGAGCCAGCCAAGGGAGCACTTAGCATGCCCAAGATGTGGGCTGCACTGGGGACTGTGTGGGAGCCATGGATGAATAAGGAGGGGGAACTGCCACCTTGTGCCCACAACCAGCAGTACCAAATCCTCCCAAACTCCCCAGGACAGCTCTTAACCTCAGTCTGACCCCCCCCCCTCCCCCCCCCCCCCCCCCCCCCCCCCCCCCCCCATGCTCTGCTGCCATCCTGCTTTAGGGTTCTATCAGCATCAGCACAGCAGTGTGCGGGCTCACCGACAAGATGGCACCCGACCAGATCAGACGTCCTGATGCACCAAGCCTTGGCTCTTTTTATGCTGTAGGCTTTAAAAAGTGGGGCAATCCATATTTTCTGCTGTCTTGTTGAACGAAGCGCTGCTCTGTCATAAGAGTCAGCAGCCATCCTTTGCAGCCCAGCCTTTAATTGAGCAAGCACAATTCATACTGTGCTTGCCATTCATCGATTTTGATAAGACTTTTTTTTTTTTTTTTTTAATGCTTTCCCCCCCCCCCTCACGGTTGTGGAAAGGTCATATTGGAATATTTTAAACATGTTAATGATTTCAGAAAGGAAAAAAAATGCAAATTAAACAAAAGCATTAATGATTTCATTTAAGAGTACACTGCTAATAAAACTTGGGACAAACAAACATGATCACTATGAAAAGCGTACTTAAGCATGCATGCATGTGTGTGTGTCTGTGTGCATGCACACATGCAAGAGCGTATGTGTATACATATGTTCGTGCATGTATGTGCATGCATGTCATTATATGTCATTATATGTCAATTCACAGTCTGTATGTGCATTAATATGTATGTCATGCGAGGTGTGTGTGTGTGTGTGTGTGTGTGTGTGTGTGTGTGTGTGTGTGTGTGTGTGTCACTGTCACTGTGTGTGTGTGTGTGTGTGTGTGTGTGTGTGTGTGTGTGTGTGTGTGTGTGTCTGTCTGTCTGTCTGTCTGTCTGTCTGTCTGTCTGTCTGTGTATGTGTTTCTGTCTGTGTGTCTGTCTGTGTGTGTGTGTGTGTGTGTGTGTGTGTGTGTGTGTGTGTGTGTGTGTGTGTGTGCTTGAGAGAGAGACAGAAGAGTTGAGAGTGACAGAGAGACAAAGAGATAGAGACTAGAGTCTGTGTGTGTCACTGTGTGTGTGTGTGTGTGTGTGTGTGTGTGTGTGTGTGTGTGTGTGTGTGTGTGTGTGTGTGTGCATCACTGCATGTATTTTGTGTGTGTGTGTGTGTGTGTGTGTGTGTGTGTGTGTGTGTGTGTGTGTGTGTGTGTGCTCATGCTGGTTTCATCTGTGTGTGTATGTGGGTGTGCACCACAGAAATGAAGACCCATTTCTGTAGTGTGCACACGAAAGTTAAAGAGCAAGAAAGAGAGAGGAGAGTGAAAGAGAAAGAGACAGTAAGAGAAAAAGAGAGAGACAGTGAGAGCGAGAGAGAGAGACTGAGAAAGAGTGTGTGTGTGTGTTGTGTGTGTGTAAGTGTGTATGTGTGTGTGTGTGTGTGTGCCCGCGCGCGCGCGTGTGTGTGTGTATGTGTGCGTGCATGTGTGTGTGCGTGTGTGCATTGTGTGTGCGTGCATGTGTGCGCACGCGTGTGCGTGCATGCATGTGCGTGCACGCATGTGTGCGTGCGTGCATGTGTGTGCGTGTGTGTGCACCAGCCTGCATGCCTGAAGCTTGGTTTCTGTATGCATGAGTGTGCCTGGTGATTTAATTGTGCGAGTTTGTATACATGTATGCATGTACGTGTGGAAAGTGATCTGAAATATAACTTCTAGTCCTACAAGATGCGTTAGAGGTGTTTTTTTCCTTCCATCTATCTCAGTACAGATCTGTCTACAAGTTCAAGATGTAAAACTCAGCATGATGAAACAAAAATGGCTGAATGCACAAGAAGACAAGTACTCTAAAAACAAAAGAAAGAAAGAAAGAAAGAAAAAAGAAAAAGAAATACACACATAATAAAAATAAAACTGAAATTTATCTAAAAAATTAAGATTTTTATCCTTATTTTTTCAACATTCTTCTGCTCTGGTATCAACTTATCAAGTGTTTAACATCTCCATCCCTGATACAGAAAAATGCAGGGCTGCATTCCCCAAATATCTTGCTCTGCAGACAACTTACAAAAGTTACAATCTTTTATGTGTCACCAGGCAAAAAGTGAGTTTGAGTAATGAGGCAACATGAAACATGTATTTAAAGATGTCAAGCCTGGTTGCCCTAGTGCCAGTCGTAATCTATATTCCCAAAACACTGAACATAATCCACAGTCCTGAGTTCAAAACCTCCCTCCCCCCATCTCCCAGCGGCCAATTTGGAGTCAAAACCTTTGCAGACCATACATGAATCCTCTTCAAGTTCGATGATGAGACTTGACATGACAATGAGGTCTCATCTCTAAAAACATGCTCATCTCTCTCCTCTCATCTCTCTCTCTCTCTCTCTCTCTCTCTCTCTCTCTCTCTCTCTCTCTCTCTCTCTCTCATATTGTCATAACGATTCCTCACACATTTATAAAATCCTTTTCAGAAATTACTGTGAGCAATATGTGCCAGTGGAATGAGCACCACACACACAGACAGACAGACAGACAAACAGACAAACAGGCGCGCGCGCATGTGCACACACACACACACACACACACACACACACACACACACACACACACACACACACCAAACACAACAAAACGCATACAAGAATGCACATTCACAAACACATCCAGTTTAAAAGATCAAAATGTAAAAAAAGATGTTAAAAAAAGGAAAAACAAACAAAAACCAACATTCATTCGAAGGTATTTCAAACTAAAACTTGGTTGAAAACCAAGTGTGAGTGTGATTGTGTTGGAGTGACAACTATTGATATAGGCAGCATAGAAATAATGCCACAGAGGGGGCATGGAACATATTCAAAAAAAAAAAAAAGGAAGAAAACTTAAAACCAAATGAAGTCTTGAAAACAGTGTTTGTGATGCAACTGATCTTGTATATAATTCATGAATTATCGCTACACAAGCACACGCATCCCCTCAATGCTTCACACACCCTGATCAGCACAAAAGGGTTAATTTAATATCATCCACCATACAGACTTAGAGGTCTTGACTATATAATATATCCATCCCTGCTGAGGCAGCTGTGCTAGCACTAGAACTCATTCTTTTCATCTCCCTGGGCTCCCTCCCTGCTTCTTTATCCACCCTGTCAAACAGCTTTTTGACATTCACAAAACCAACAGCCGGCAAATTCTTTCCCATCACGCTAAATTGCCAATCTTCTTAACAAAAGCAGGAAAGACTAATAAGGTTCATGAAGGATTTTAAAAAAAAAAAAAATCAGAAGTTTCAGAAACTGAGTTTGTCCATTGCGCTACAAGTTCCAAACAGCTGTTCAAAGCACAGATCTATCAAACCTTGATTAGCAACAGCTGCATTTCAACACTGTGCTACGGTTCAGGTATAATATGAAGCCACTTTCCTCCACCTGTTCCAGACCCTGTTCCAGACCCTGACGATGTGATGTCTACACAGTGCAACCAGTTTGTTTGCCCAAAGGCTCTGGAAAGACAGCTACACCTGTACTTGGTGAACAGAGGATGTGATACCTTTCTTTAGAGGGGAGGGGGAGGAGAGGGAAGAGGGCAAGGAACAGGGGAGAGGGGAAGTTCAAACCCCTTTGAAGATCAACATATGGAGGGAAGTAAGCAAACAGTGATGTTCAGCATGTGGAGAGAAAAGGAAAGTGTAGGGAAGTATGAGCATTACATCATACATGTACTGCTAGCCAGAGGCATTGACTCTTTGACTGCTGGAACATTTTTGCTCAACACCATCATTTAAAGTTCAAGCCTTAGTCAGTTAGTGAATCATGCCATTTTTTTTTTTTTACTTTTTCATGTTAAGCATATTCATTCATGAACTTTTTGCAAAAAGTCTTTGAAAGTTTAAGTGCTACATCTGCCAAATATGAACAAACGAATCACAAGACAAAACATGATACGTTTCCACCTCTTATGTCTTCTTCAGGCAAGATAAACAACACTCAGGACAACGATTGGAACGAAAATGAAGAACGTGCAATCACCGTCAAATTCTTTTTGCACAAAGAAGACTTTAATCTTACAAAGCAGGCAATTTTTATGAGAAATAGCTCACATACATGTTCAGACCAGGAACCTGTTTACACACCAGAGGCTCATTATAATTTATAAAAAAATGTTCAATAGCCAAAAGGTAAACATGGCCATATCAAAATCTTGCAACAAACTCATAAGACTCCCGGGCGCTCTGATCTGGCATGTGGCAGAATGCCCCCAATGACTGAAAAAGAAAAAAAAAGAAAGAATTATCTAAAGTGGCTGGCTTGTAATGGCACGGAGAGTAACCTTTCCTTGATCGGTCTCCGATGATGATTTTGTACCGTACCTTGGCATTGCTTTTCCTCCAGCCAACCTGATCAAAAAAAAAAAGGACAACTAGGTGAAGACAGATTTTATGAAAAAATAATGAATGCATAAAAAGAAAGAAAAAAAAAAGATGGGACTTAAAATAAATGATTAGTGCAGAATGGACAGGGAGATATTTTTTATTTACAGAGACCCCAGCCTTGGCACACTACTGACAGAGAGGGAGGAACAGGGTGAACAATTCACTTTCAGTGCAGCACCCCAATGACTCTTTAAATACAGAGTAACAGAGAGAAGAAAAAAGGACACACTGATCAAAAGGACACACCAATCAATTCAATGCCATATGTACACCTAAGGTCTGAATGCAGGCACTAAACCAAGTTCTTATGTCCCTTGTTTCAAGAAGTTAAAGGGTTAAAATGAAAAAAAACTGCATTAGAGATCCCCCCACCCCACCCACCCCCACCCCCACCCCCCCCCCCGAGAGAAACTAACCAACTAAAAAACAAAACCACTATAAAACTAAAAAAAAAAAAAATTAACAGCATGCACAACATCGATTGATTTAAGACTCTGATTTAAGACTCTGATCATCCCTTCATTTACAAGTTTATTCAGTGACAGGAATGACTCAGTGAGGATCAATAACCAACTGAGATCAAAATAACCAATACTGAAACTCTTTCCCCATCGTCTGAAGAGACCAAATTGGCAGATCTTGATCACCCTCCATCCCCTGCTTCCAGCTCTGTATAGGATACCAAAAAGAAAAAAAAAGAAAAAGACAAGATACTGGAACAAGACACTGGAACAGACAGTAAGACTGAGAGACACAGCCTCTACGGCTCATAACGGCAGTGGGTGGGGGGGGGGGGGGGGGGGGGGGGGGGGTGGGGGGGGGGGGGGGGGGGGGGGGGGGGGGGGGGGGGGGCGAAATAGACCGAGGGGTGCAAGTGGGTCAGAAATTTTCCCTTTCCTGCCCCTCCTACAACAAGTAACAAAACACCTGGTCAGTTTTTCTGAAAAAAATCACTTTGAGGATACATGGTTTGGTCACAGAAAACACAGACTAACTTTCTATCACAGTATCAGGACACTACTGGCAACACTGCAATGCAATGCTTTATGACTGCAATTATTAAACCAACTTCAAACAAGTTCAAGACAATAATTTGATGGAAAGAACTCTTGTCAATGAGGGGATACCAACAGAACGTCCCCCTCCTCAGGTTTAATTTTTGTAGTTTTGGTTCAGTGTTTTAAATATTATGTCAAATTGTTCTTATAATCATAGTGCATTAAATTTCTGCTGCATGAATGAGTGTTTCTAAAATTTGTAATCATTGGTTTGGTTGACAAAAAATTTGCTGGATAGGCACTGAGCAAGTAAAAAAGAACCACACTAAAAATCAAAGAAGGTGCAACAACTAAATTTTTACAGTCAGTTCTGTCATGAAGTTTAAACTGTTAGTGATGACTATTACCAGTTGGGCGTTAAATAATTTAATTATGGTGTGTTGAAGGACAACTGTAAGTACTGTATCATAATGGCCCTGGCCTCTTCCAATCATCTCTCCCCCATCACCTGAACCCTAAGTCCTTTCATGTTTCCACTCACACTTTCACTAAGTTGTCTCAATACGATTGTAAGACCCCACAATTAAATTTGTGATGTTAGACTAATTCATGCATATTGGATCCGCATGGCACTAACCGGTGGCATATACACAAAACTTTTCCAAATGTCTTCCAATTGAAACATGTTTACTAACTAGTAGACTACCGTGTCTACTGACAATGTAAACGCTAACCACCAGGTAAAAAACAGGGGTAGTGTTTTTTACTCTTTAACTTTTTAATCCCTCTTTTATCAGTATTCTATATCTATTAAGTACTACCATCAGACATTGTAGTCATACATAAGTCTATAGAATTTAAAAGTTTAAACAAACAACCAATTGAACATTTTGGGGGGGAATCCATCAACTAACTCCTTTTTTCCTTTCCAACACACGACACAACTAACCAACCAAACAACACAATTCTTCTTTCGTGCATTAAAAATAATAAATTAACAACAGTTTACCCCCATCCCATAAATTAGATTAAGCCGTGCGTACCACCTCCCTGAATTACAATAATTTATAACATACCACAACCACACATAGCACAACATTTAACACCCACACCACACACACACACAAAACCCACAACACACATCCCCACAACAAGTGTGTTTACCTCACCCAACACAAAAACCCAGAGTTCCACAAACACTTACACACACCATCTAGTCTAGAGATCTCACATCTCATCCTAACATCTCCCTTTCCATTCTATCTCACACACAACACCACCACGAAATAAAACACATTTACAAGTCAGCACATACACCCACCACGACACACTCCCCACCACACACACTGCCAACACATACAGTGAAACACCCCACGTATTCACAAAAAAACAATGACACAGCAATAATGTACGACTTTCCTCTCGTAACACTTTTTAAAGACACCTTGAAGGTTGGCCACGGTGGCCTTCGGCTCAGCCCCAAGCAGCGATGTCTATCATACATTTCTTAGTTCCTACATGGTACATTCTGTGTTCTGGTGTCCTAGATATGGTTAAATGGTTGACGGGTATATTTATCTTGGTTTTACACTTGAAGCAAGCGGAAAACAACCCCCACCCTTTCTAAACTTTGAAGTTTTGAATAGAATTTAGGTACAGATCATATAAAATCTTTATATCCCCGCTAAGCATAAACAAAACAGATTAATAAAATATCTATCCTTCTAAATTACACTGTCGTAAACTAACACCTGTATCTAACGACACACCTTCACACAATCAAACCACGTGTCATTTTCAAAAAAACATTTGGACTTAGACAAGGTCTTGATCAATGTCATTACCTTACATTTTTTTTTTTGTTAATATATGTTATATTCACCAATGGAAAAATTTCAAAAATGTAAAATTTAAAAACAGCAACAGACTTTTACAAAAGACTAAGATTACCAACATACATATCTGGACATACAAACCTGGAACTGATCTTAGAAGCCTAAAAAAAGAGTTCTGATTCCAACATAAATGCTTGTAATTCAATATTTGTAAAATGCACACCGTCTACAAAATAAAACCAGAAAATACCTCACACTGTAGTTAGTATTGTGCCAAAGAAAAAGTTTAAAAAAAAAAGGGGTGGTTGGGGGTTTAAAACCTTATCAAGTGTAGCTCTCGGGGCGTCCAACTTTTTTGTCTATTTTTTTGGTTTTCATTCCATGCAGATTATAAAGCATAAACATATATGGTCCTGCAATATTAAAACTGTTCTGCTATTTTGGCTCTGCCTCAAAATTGCCTAATTAGCATCATGGGGAAAGTTGCACTTGCATTGAAGTGGATAAGAGCACAATAATCTGTATAAATGTGCCCAACATCCTGAGACGTGCCAACTTCTGATTACTCAGCCAGGAAGAAGCCTTGAAAACCTCCTTGTTTGAGCCAAAAAGGTTTAGGGACAATCACCTGAGGACACTGCTTTAAAGCTAAACAACACACACCAACACCACGACACAACACACCCACACACACAACACACAAACAGATGCAGGGGCACAAGTCTTAGACAAAAACTTCTTTCTTTTTCTTTCTCCCTTCCTCCTCCTTCTTTTCCTTCCTTTTCTTTTCCCTCAACGTGTGGAGGAGATTTTTGGATACCCCTCAACCGGCCGATCCTTCCCAATTGTTACTGTTCAATCAAAGCACACTTACCTTCCTTGAACAGTTTTTAAAAAAAACAGACTGGACGAGTGTCATAGAAACATATATATAGTTATAGTAAGTAGTTAGGATGTGGGCCCTCATCCCTTCACCCTGTAGTGTCCCTGAATCAAGATCAGTAGTTTTTTCAAACAAGTACACAAGGTTGTAAAGCGTTTTTTAACTGGTCAAAAGCCCATCAGAGGTACGATTATAATACGAAGACCAGAACTGAACCCTTGAACAGAGAATCGGCAGACGGAGGCCGAAGGCCTACCTGTATTTGGAGCCCCCGACCTATATACATCCTATAGATCAACCTATAACTAATAAACTATAACTATAACATAACTCATACTATACTAATAACTATACTATAAACTATACTTATACTATACCTAATTCACTTAACTATTACTTATAACTAAAAACACACACACACACAACAGAGAAAATTACAACTCTCCAAGTACCCCGCACTGCAGTAGGCCGAGTGGAAGGTGTCATTGGCAACTGGTTGAAAACAAAGACAAAAACAATCAAAAAAAAAAAAAAGCCATACTCTTCTCAAGCACCTAGAGGTTTTCAACAAACAAAATCATATATCAATATTTGCAAAATATCATTATTATTAAAAATTACTACCTTTAACTAACACATTTTGCATGAAGGTTTTTCCATTCAGATTCTGATATGGTGGGTGGGGGGGTAAGTGTTTTTGACGATTTCCATTTAATATAAGAAATGAGCTTCACAAAAATTTGGAGAAAAAAAATGGTTGGGGAGAATCATCTGAACTGAGGCAAATTCACAATGCGTGATTTATTTTGATGGAGACTGGATAAAATAGATCGTTGTGGTGAATAACTGTAGTATTCATTTTAATAACGGCGCCTGCATCGGGTACGCTACTCTACCTACTCCTTCCTACTCTATACTTGCCACTCTAAGATATTCTTCAGAGTCCCGTGCTGGGTGAATCACTGACTAACGGAGGCCACCTCTGCTGACATAGCCAAATGGATTCAACAATCGAAGACCGATTTGACTACACTGTCCGTTCGTCGTCTAGATTAGTTGAGCAATCATTGATTTCGCTAAAAACAAAAAAAAAAAAAAAAAAAAAAAAGATTGAATAAAAATAAAACCTGTAATATGCGCTTCCCCCTTACAATTTAGAATGCTACTCTATTCCTTACCAAATCCAGCGACAAATGCTCAACAAAAACATTGCCGAGCGGTGATTATTTGACTTTGTCAATCGACAGAAAACGGTGACAAAATTTTCCTGAGCATGTTGCAACAAAAATCGAATCAACAAGTCTTCATCCAGATGCAGAGGAGGCAGGAATGGATACAGATACGGAATGAACTCATTCTGTATCTGACTCGCATTAGAAACAGGCTCACCATAATTCCCCCCCACAATTTTACAGAGCCACTACAAAATAACGCACGTCAAGGCGTATGACTTAGGCAGCTTACTAATTACGCACCAAAAATTTCCTCTACCCTACCCACCTCACTATACCCAGCCACTGAAGAGCAACGGAATCACGCCTATGAGCAGATTGAGGAGTGCAAGCCTTGAACATCAAAGAAGACAGAGTGCCGACGCGGCTTAGGCCTAAACCAAGAGAAGTTTGCTTCTTTAACCGTGTCTCCCCTCCTCCCCCGCTTCTTCCGATCCAAAAAGCAGTGATAAGTGTTAATCTAATGTGCCACAGGTAAACATACCCAGGGTCCGAAGAGCACTCCATACTACCACACCCCGATAGACCACACCAAATAACTTATAGAATTCACATACACAAAGCAAAACCTGTAAACACATCTTTTGTGTTATGTATGCCAAAGTTCCCCCCGCCCGCCATAATTTTCCCTCTTCCCACTTCTTCTCCTTTTTTTCGCTTGCTTTGAAGCAAAGTCGCAATTATTACCTTAGCGACTTAGAGTGGGAGTTGTCCGCATTTTCCTTCAGGGACACAAATCAGCGGTGCTCAGAATAACAGGCTCGAATGTTAACTATATCCACTTCCCGTGCATTCTAAACGATTTCTCCAGTCTCTCGCATCTCCATCGCCTCCCTCATCCTGGCCTTCCCTCCTCTACCCCTCATCTCTCCTCCCCTCCTCCCCCTCTCTATCTCCTCTCTCACGCTACGGTCTCTCCTCTCTCCCCTCTCTCCCTTCTCTCTCCTCCCTCTCAGTCTCTCTCTACTCCGTTGATAACACGGAGGATCGGCTTTCCCCCCTCAATTTCTGTGTCTGCGAGGGTTCTTCTTTGTAAAAATAAAAAATTTTCTTTTGTTTGTTGTGTTCATTTCAAAAAATCGTTGTGGTTGTTGTTTTAAAATTCATCGTACTATTGCGTAAATGTTAAGAGGAACAACTCATCAATCGTTTTTAAATGATGCGTTTGTGAAGGGATGTGGTTTGTTAAAAGTTTTGTAAGTTGTAGTCGTTTTGCATATCTGTTACCGTTTGTAAATAAAGATTAACCATCACCATCACCCATCATCATCAGTCATATCATCATCATCATCCTCATCATCATCCCCTGCCTCTCAATCATTCATCTCCTTCTCTTCTCTCTCCGTCTCTCTCTCTCTTCTCCTCTCTCTCACACCTCCCTTTCACCAACAAAGAGACAAACATCTTCTCTCTCTCTCCTCTCAGTCTCCTCGCTCCTCTCTCTACTCTCATCCTCTGCACCCGAGACAAACAATGTCATCCTGATATTTTATCCCAGCAATGTCTTTGTAGCAAACAGCGATTCATGTGGGTCCACAACTTTGAAGAATTCAGTCCCCAATGTTAACACTCATTAGCTGACAGACATCCGAATTTAGAGCCCTACATATCCCTAATGGCCATAACTTCCCAAAGCATTAGATTTGAATAACGCCGTGGTAATGTACTATATGGCAACATGCTCTTCTTTCTCATCCATTCAGGTTTGTGGATAGCCTAATTGAGGGGTTGTGTATGTGTGTGTGTGTGTGTGTGATGTGTTGATGTTGTAGTGTGATGATGTGCGTTGCGTGCTGTGCGTGCGATGACGCGCAGCGAGCTGCAGCGGCGCGGAGCGTGTGTGCGATGGGTGTGTGTTTGTGTGTGTCTGGTGTGTGGTGTTGCGTGTATGCGTTGCGTAGCGTTGCCGTGCGGCGTGCCGGTTGCTTGGTTCGTGCGGTGCGTGGTGCAGGTGTGTGGTGTGTGTGTGTGTGTGGTGTGTTGGGTGTGGTGTGTGTGTGTTTGTGTGTTGGGTGTGTGTGATAAATTAGTGTGTGTGTGTGTGGTGTTGTGCAGCATTTGCTGGTTGCTGCGGTTGTTGTTGGTCTTTCGTGCTTGTACGTTAATGTTGTGTTGTTACTCCTACTCCTCCTCCTCCTCCTACCTCCTCCTTCTTTTCCTTCATCTCAAATTTTTGAACACTTTCCCTGAAAGTGATGTTAGTAGTGTTGTGGTGGTGGAGTGTGTGGTGTGGTTTTGTGTTGTGTGTTGTGTGTTGTGTTGTGTGGTGGTGTGGTGTGTGTTGTGTGTGTGTGTGTGCTCGCTGGGAGGCGCGAGCGTGCCACACATATGGGGCTTGTTGTGGCAAATGTGTGTTGTGGGAGTGTGTGCGCGCGCGTTTTGTGTGTGTGGGTGTGTGTGGTGTGTGTGGGTGTGTGTTTGTGTGTGTGTGTGTGTGGTGGTGTAGTGTGGTGTGTGTGAGTGAGTGCGCGTGTGTGTGCACATGCGCACATGTGTTGTGTATGCATGCCGTTGTACGTGTATCATCTGTGGTGTGTGCATGCATGCATGCATGCGAGTCGTGCATGTGTGCAGGCATGTGTGATGTGGGAAAGGGGTTTGGGCGCCGCTTGGCTTTTCCTTTGTTTTTTGGTTCGTTTGTGTTCCATCTTCTTTAAACAATTTTTCTATTTGTGTCCCAAACTGGGGGTGGATTTTGAAGGGGGGGTGTCCTGGTGTTCCAGAACACTCCCAACCTTCTCTGAAAAAAAGATCAAAAGAATGTGTAAAAGAAAAGGATTTAGATATCTGTATTGGACTCTATATCCTCTCTCTATCTCTCTATCGGGACAGGAGAAGACTCAAAAGCATCTTAGTTCACAACGGGGTTAGAAGAAGGAGAAGGACCCCCCCACCCCCACCCTCCTCCCCTTTTATTCCCCCAATAGCTTTTCACCCCCCACCCCCCCACTCTGAAAAAAAATTCTTCCAACCTTGCAATATTTCCCCCATATTCGTTCTGTTCAAGAAACCTCTCCCCCCTCCCCCCACTCCCCCAAATCTAACCACCCCCCCCCCCCCCCCCCCCCCCCCCCCCCCCCCCCCCCCCCCCCCCCCCCCCACCCCACACACACACACACACACACACACTCCTTCCCTCACACACTGTCTTTTTACAAAACGTATAGCTCGTTCTCGACCCCCAATATCTGCACTTTGTTAACCCCCCTCCTCTCCTCCCGGCTTTTTTTCTTTTTCTTTCTTTTTTCGTTTCTTAAGTACTTTTTTTATAATTCTTTTAAGTATTTTTTATAACAAAATTTACTGCTAGGTTTTTAACCCCCATCCATGATCTTACTTTGGACATTTCCTCCATTATAGGACTTGGCCCTGTAACATCAAACGAAAAGAAACACCCAGTCCGGTACAACCCTGTGCAAAAGCTCATCCTTACTCTAGCAAAAAAAGGAAAAAAAAAAAAAAAAAAGTTGCTGCCTTTAAACCGTTTGTAAATCATGTTCAGACGTTCAGGTTCTGGTAAAGTACAAAAAGGCGAATGGCTTGCATAATCATAGAAAAACCTCACAAACTTTAATCCCCCACCCCATCTTGCCTCCCTCTCAGGGTTCTCTCTCTCTCTCCTGCTCTCTCTCTCTCACTCTCTCTTTTGGACAATCACATTCCCCACCCAATCTTGCCTATTCACTACACACACACCACACACACACACCACCACACCACAAACACTACCAACACAATCACACCACGACACACGCAACACCAGCAACGCCACACGCACAACGCACCACACGCACACACACACACAAACACACACCACACATTGGCATACCACCTACACACACTGGCACACAAACTCCTCTCGCTCTTCACACACTCCTCCTCCATCAGGCATACCCATAAACTCACTGGCACACACTATCCTCTCTCTCTCCTCTCTCCCTCCTCTCTCTCTCTCTCTCATCTCTCTCTCTCACGCACTTACGCACAACATGCGCATGTGCACGCACGCGCAACCCCTCCCACCCACACACACACGCATTGTGTGTACCTTTCTACAAGTGCTGTAGTCTTTGCACTTTTGTTTAATTGTTCCTTTCAGCGTGAGTAGTAAATGTTAACAGAGCGAAAGAGTCAGCGCATTAAACATCAGAACATAAGTAAAACCCAGACGCCTTGTACCATATTTAAGAAAACTAAAAACAGCGAGCTAATCTCCATCGGTAATAAAACACACAGATTATGCATGGTGTATGAGGCTTTGAAGGAACAAAAAAAAAATTATAAAAAAAAAAGGGGGGGGTGGGGGGGGGGGGGGGTAGGAGGATGGGGGGCCCCACAAAAAAGGAAAAATTAGAAAGGAAGAAAAAGAAAAAGAAGAAAAGAAAAGGAGAACAATGTGCAAAAGTAATGGAGTTGGAGTCCCAACATACAAAAAAAAAAAAAAAAAGGTTTGAAAGTTTAAATCGCTGGTCATGTTTAGTCAGTTGGCGGACACGTTTAGCCCTCACTGGGCAAGGGCAGAATGAATGAAAAAAAACATTAGGCCTGTTTGCTTTCCTGTTACCCTTGCAAATAAAGATTAACAATCAAGAGAGAGAGAGAGAAGAGAGAGAGAGAGAGAGAGATACTACCTTAGACGGAAGCAAGGAATACAGTCTGGCCTGCGTGAGGATTGCAACTGTGGAATATGGTAAACAACAAAACCAAAATACGGATACGAGGAATTCTTGCGCCATGCTTGTTGCATCATAAAAGGAAAAAAAGAAACAAGACAGTGGCGTTTTATGTTGGGTAGGCAGGCGTTTACATACATATGATAAATGGGAAGTTTTTCCGAGTAAGTACCGTTTCACAAGGTTCATATTTGTCACTTGTCAGCGACTGCGACCTCTTACTAGTTAGTTTCATTTTCAGTTTCATCATGGAGGTGTTGTCACTGTTCTGACTGTACGCAACACGACATCCGCTAAGTTTCGATACCACATTGCGCACGATTTAAAGCTGATGGATACATGAATTAAAGACTAAGTTAAGAGAATTTAAGAAGAAAAAAAAAAGGTCACATGGCTACAACTTACCAAATGTCTGACATGCGCAGGAGCCGAACGTGCTGGTCAGACTTTGGCCCATTTGGTAAGTTGTAGCCATGAGACCTTTTTTTCACTTCTTAAATTTTCTTAACTTTGTCTTTAATTCAGTACCCAAAGTTTGGGTACTTGCCAAGCATTTGCCTGTGCTATTATATCCAATGAAGATTGGATGTGCACATGTATTCTGAGACTATATTTATAATCGACGGTTTACCTCACAATCGCACACACACAGACACACACACACACACACCAATGCATACACACCCATACCTATGAACTTGCACTTTACACACTTTGCGTTCCTTCATTGATGCAGACTTACAAGTGGATATGTATACATTTACAGTATAAAAATTTAGAGTTTAGATTTTCCATCAGACAAGGCCTTTCCAAACTCCACATGAACTAAGTCCTGCCTGATC